>BHFT01057206.1:0-30719 GCA_004320025.1 Laticauda laticaudata
ATGTGTATGTATATCATGTATATCATGTGCAAGTTATACAAAATCTTCAAGAGGTGACAAGTTTCTGGACGTCTGGCTCCGCTCCTCCCGTTGTATACATGTGCAAGTTATACAGGATCAATATAGGATTTAATATATTCAGGTTACATCAAAAAGGATTAATTGTACCAACTTCCCCCCTTCCTTCTTCTTCCATTGAAGAATGGCAGATACACGGATCTGACAGTTTACCTTCCTGGCTCTGTGCCAGTTTATGCAAGAAAAAACACGGATTCTCGCACAAGATTGAAAGGATCAGCCTGTCTCTGATTGGGGCTGGGCTGGCCTGGTAGCCAGCCCAGGATTACCGCAGTCATGTTGGTGTCTGTGGAAGCAGCCAATCAGAAAAGTCTTCCGGGGTCTCCAAACCCTTTGGTTTTGAAACCCCTCACCCAGACTCCACGTTTCCCTCCTTCCTGTTTTGCTTCTCCCTCTTTGCAGAGGGCACCACAAATGCCCCTAGCTCAGTGCACGGTTTGTGCCACACCCTGGTCCACACAGGCAGAGGCAGGCAGGGCAGGGGCTGGCACTGAGGAGGGGTCAGTGGCAGCAGAAGAGGTGGGGAGGTGGGGTAGGGGGCAGCGGCCTGGCCTGGGAAGATTGCCCCACCCCCACACCTGGCCGTCTCTCCCTGCAGCGTGAAGGTGACTCACCTGCAGCTGAACTTCTCCGAGCTCCACTTCCAGCCAGAGCAGTTCCTGGCCTTCCGCATCAACAACGGCTCCATCGGGGTGAGATTCCGGCGGCAGCTGCTCTACTGGTTCTTGTGAGTGGCTCCTTCCTCCATTGGAATCCAGTGGTTTGTGTGTTTATGGGAAACGATTCTATGGCTGCCCCTCTTGCACGGCCAGCCCTCCACTTGCAGCAGTTCAGTGGTGGGATTCCCATCCTCCAATCAACTGGTTCTCTGCCCTCATGATTTTTGACACCAACAATCAGGTCACCAAATGGCTCAGGAAGTTAGCAACCGCTTCTCCTGAACCATTGCGAACCGGCTGAATGGCTCATTTAGTGACCAGAGTTAACAACAGCTCTGAAAAAAGTGACCTGTGACCACTTTTCACACTTATGACCATCTCAGTACCCCCGGGGTCACGGGATCCAAATCCAGACGCTTGGCCACTGACTCGTATTTACGGCCGTCACACTGTCCCAGAGTCACGGGATCCCCTTTGACCAGCAAAGTCAATGGGGGAATCCAGATTTGCTTCATGACCGTGCTAATAACTTCATCACAGCAGTGATTCACTTAACAACAGTGGCAAGAAAGGTCATAAAATGAGGCAAAGCTCACTTAGCAAATGGTTCCCTTTGCAACATAAATTTTGGACTTGACTGTGGTCATAAGTCGAAGACTCCCTGTAAGAGTCCCTGGGTAACCCAAACCAAACAAAAATCCTCATACAGACCCTATTAAAAAAATAAAAACCAGCCGTTTTGAAAACAAAACCCGGGTGGCAAATCTTCCAATTACAGCCTATCCCTGTCCCCCCTCCACCAGCAGTCCTGCGTTTCGAACCCAGGGCTCTCGGCTTTGATGTGGCCACCGGCACCTTCTGTACAGTCTGCACGGGGTGGGGGGACTTGGGGATGAACAGGGAAGCACCTTTGTGTCTGAAGACCCCTCCGCTTGCTGCCCAGCTATGACGTCGGCTCCATCAAGACGTGGGCCGAAGGGGTCAACATCCACACCCTGATGGAGCTCTCCAGGGATGAAGGGGGGCGCCTGAAGATCACCAACATGAGCTGCAGCGCCTCCATCGCCCACATGCACGCCGGCTTTAGCGGCACCCTCCGGTAACTGTCCCTGGCCCATCCCTCTCCTAGGGGCCTGGGAGGAGCTTCACGAAGGGAGGGGGAGCCTGTTTTCTCAAGGGGATCCCCCCTGCCTGGGAAGGACCCCGGGGGGTGGGGGATGGGATGCCAGGACCCAAGCCTGCCAAGGGGTAGCCAGCCGTGGGTGCAAGGAGGCTGCCTTCTCCTGCCCAGGAAGCAAACTTTAAAGTCCTGATTGGCAGAAGAAGCAGGTGGGGAGGGGGGAGACTCCTAGCTCTCCCCCTGAGGGGGGATCTTTAGCCTTGACCAGCCTTTCCTGACTCTCCAGAAAGGTCTATGAATTCGTGGCCAGACTGATCACCAGAGGAGTACGCTACCTGCTCAGTCAACAGGTGAGCACCAAGCCACAGGTGAGTCCTGCTGGGCAAAGACCAAGGGAACAATGCACAGGTGGGCTGGCAGGTGTGCCAGTCTCCCCTGTGCAGGGCAGGGAAACCCCGATTTTCCTTATAAGCCTCTGTAATTTCCCCCCTTATGCTCCTCTGTTCTCTCTGTGGTTCCACTGGGCTTCCAACTGCAGAGGGAACTTTGCTGCTTGGAGTCACCTTAGGGAATGGACTGTCGGGGCACCTGGCACTTGGAGGCGGTTGGGCCAGGCTAGGTAAAGAGCCCGCTTGGACGCCCCATCTCCATCACAGGATCATGGAGTTGGAAGGCACCTTGGAGGTCTTCTAGTCCAACCCCCCTTATACCTTCCTGAACAAACATCTGCCCACTCTTGCCTGGAAGACGCCCAGCGATGGAGCCGCCAGCACTCTGGGAGGGAGGCGGTTCCTTCCCTCTTCCCGGCAGCTCTGACTTCTCTCTGCCTTTCAGATCTGCCCAGCTCTCAACCATGCTGGGCTGGTGCTGCTGAACTCCCTGCTGGACACGGTGCCCGGTGAGCGGTGGGCAGCATACCCTTTCCTTGCCAAAGGAGGCGGAGGGAGAACTCTGCGCCCAGGGGACGCCTGGTGCTACGGGGCTCCTCCTCACTCCTTGCTCCTCTGTCTCCAGTGCGCAATCCTGTGGACAAATATGTGGGCAGTGACTACTCCCTACTCAGTGACCCCCATGTCACTGCGGAGAGCATAGACCTGGATTTCAAGGTACCCGCCGAGTGCCCCACGCGGAGGGTGTTCCCTTATGGCAAGGGCAGGGCATGCACAGGACTGGGCCCTGCCAGGGGTGGGCAGGTGGGCATGTGCAGCTCCTTTCGGTTGAGTGGCGGGCAGTTGTGTGTGCGTGTGACGCTCCGTCGTGTGCGCATGAGTGCTCTCCACTTGTGTAAATGGAGTTGTGCGTGGGAGTGAGTCTGCACATCTCCCACTCGCACAAAACCATTTCCTCTCCTCGGCCCCCAACCGCTTGTCCCTAATGCTGGACGGTTGGGGGACCCCTGCCTTGAGGGGAGGTGGCATCCGAGAGAAATGGGGACGGGTGGATTAAATCATCCTCCGTGGCAGCCACGTTGCAGGGCCTGTGGACAAAACATGGCCCCACTCTGGGCTGCCTAAGTCAATGGTGAGATTCAAAAATGCTTCCTGCCAGCTCTGTGGCCCTGGCTTGGTGGGCAGGGATGGCGGGGTGTGGTGAGGCTTGGCGGGTGTGGCAGGGGCAGGAGACTGCAAAATCCCCCTTCCCTCCCCACCCCGCTAACCTGCTTTCCAGCTCCGTTCTCCTGTGCAGGGCAACCAAAGGAGACCCAGCCGACCAGCTGGGACTCCACGGGAGGCAGGGAAGAGATGGGGTTGGCGGGGCCCAGTGGTGGGATTCAAACCTTTTCCTACCGGTTCTCTGGGCGTGGCTTGGTGGCCGTGGCAGAGGAAGGAGAGTGTGAAGTCTCCAGTCAGAGGTGGGATTGGCCGGTTCTCCCAACATTTCCGCTCCCGGTGACCGGCTGAATCCCACCTTCCTTCCCACAGATCAGGGCTCTCCAACCTGGTGCACTTCACCTCAAAGCTGCCTGAGGAATTCTGGGAGTTGAAGTCCCCAAGGTTGGAGGCCCTTCCCTGAGCAAAAGCTGGGGGGGGGGGGCCTTTTGTTTTGAATTGTTAGTGCCACCCTAAACCCTGGTCCGTGCAGCGAGCGTGAGGAGGCTCCTTTGAGAAAGTCTGGCTTCTCCCCCCAGAAGCTTCCTCCGTGGCCCCTCAGTGAGAACTGAAGAAGCTTCTCGGAGGGGAAGGGAAGCGATTTCAGAGAGAAAACCAACCAAGAAGGAGGCGCAGTTGGGAAAAGCCCCTTTGGGGCCACCAGGGCCTGCAGGATGGAGCAGCTCCGTTTCACACAATCGTAAGGCTGGAAGGGACCACAGAGGTCTTCTAGCCCAACCCTCTGCCCAGGGCATAGATCCTTGCGGGGCATCTGGGCCTGGAAATACAGGCTGTCCTCGACTTACGACCGCAATTGAGCCCAAAGTTTCTCCCGCGAAGTGAGACAGTCGCCAAGTGAATGTTGACTGCTTTTGCGACTTCCCTTGCCAGAGTTGCTAAGTGAATCTCTGCAGTGAGTAACCCGGTTGTTGAGTGAATCTGGCTTCCCCCATGGATTTGAAGGTCGCGAAGAGAGGATCAGGTGACCCCAGGACACTGCAACTGGCTCAAGTACCTGCCAGTTGCCAAGCATTTGAATTTGGATCAGCTGATCATGGGGACTGCTCCCCAGGTCGGAAGGGTGGAAAGGCAGTCCTAAGCCTTTTTTCAGAGCCTTTGTAATGTTGAATGGTCACTAAATGAACTGTCGTAAGTTGAGAACTACCTGTGCAGCAACCATCCACCCCCTGTGACCCCCAACCACTTGCATTTGCAGTGTTGCTGGCCTGGCTCTGTCCCGGAGGGCGGCAATGCGGGGAGGGGGTCCATGGCCCCAAGGGCCGGCCCCAGGCCCCCTTCCCCCTGTGACGGGGCTCCTCCTGCTCACAGGGCATGTTCTTCCCTCTGCGAAGCGAGAACGAGACGCTGCCCAACGTGGCCCCGGAGCCCCTCCTGAGGGAGACGGAGCGCATGGTGTACATGGGCCTCTCCGAGTACTTCTTCGACTCCGCCCTCTTCTCCTACTACCGGGCGGGGGTCCTGAGCATGGAGTTTGTAGGGGACGAGGTAGGCTGGGTGGGGCAGGGGTCTCTTCGAGGGGCCATGCCCAAGAGGGAGTGAGGGCTGGCAGGGGGACAGGAAGCTGCTGCCTTGCCCATCGCCTGCCCCTCACGCCCCCCCCCCCCCCCNTGCTGCCTTGCCCATCGCCTGCCCCTCACGCCCCCCCCCGTGCCCCCCTTGTTGCAGGTGCCCAAAGATTTGGAAGTTTTGCTGAGAGCCTCTTTCTTCGGAACCATCATACTGTTGGTAAGGGGTTGTGGGGAGGTTGGGGGCTGAGCTTGGAAGGGGGTTCTGCAGGAAGGACCCCCATTATCCCCGTAGGAATAATCTCCCTTCCAAATGAGATGGGTGGCAAACACATTTCATAATTACTGGTAGAATATCTGGCTGACTGCAACAGTCCATAATAATTAACAGATTAACAGAGTTGGATGGGACCTTATAGGTCATCTAGCCCAACCCCCCCACCCAAGCAGGAGACCCTTCACCATGTCTGACATAGGGCAGTCCAGCCTCTTCCTGAAAGCCTGCAGGGATGAAGCTCCCGCAGCTTCTCTTCCGTTGACTGATAGGTTCCACGTCAGGAAATTCCTCCTTATTTCCAGGTTGAATCTCTCCTTGGTCAGTTTCCATCCATTCTTCCTTCTCTGGCCTTGGGGGGCTTTGGAGAACAGCTGGACCCCCACCCTCCTCTCTGGGGCAGCCCCTCAAATACTGGAAGGCTGCTCTCCAGTCCCCCCTGGTCCTTCTCTTCCCCAGACCAGCCAGGCCCAGGTCCTGCAACCGTTCATCGTATGTTTTAGCCTCCAGTCCCCTCATCGTCCTGCTCTTCTCTGCACTTTGACTGTCATAAACATTTTCCTCCAGATTTCTCTGCCGAATTTGCCAGTTTTGCGCCGCTTCCCCTTTATGGTTCTTCTGAGGCCACCCCCCACCCCCCTCCAAACGTGGCCTTCTTTCAGGGTGGGAATGAAAACTAGAAGTTTCATTTTCATTTCCTCATTACCAGTCAGCTGAAATAAGCTTCTCCAAAGCCCCAAGGCAGTTTCTGGTTCCTTTTCAGCAAGACTTCTTGCCCAGGGAAACTCAGTAGGGTCTCCAGCTTCTCCTCCTGTTTCCCTCTTGACTGAGCCTGTCTCCCCCCCCCCAGGACCCCGATGTGGTGGATGCGCCCCTGACCTTAAGGCTGCAGGTGACCAAAGCTCCTCACTGCACCATCCGGCCCTCCGGCACCTACATCTCCGTCTCTGCCCTGCTCAACATCTTTTTGGCCCCCCCAGACCAGCCCCTAATTCTGCTTTCCAGCCTGATTATGGTGAGCCCATAATCCATGCTCCTGATCGCCTCTGGTGCTGAGCAGGGGGTTTCCTTCCGGGCTGCTTCTGGGATCCAGAAGATCTGGTGGGGGGGGGACAGAGCCAAGGGAGGGCTCTGCAAGCTGTGCTCCCCCATTGTGAACTCCCCCCCCCCGCAGGAATCCCGCTTAAATGCCAAGGTGGTGCTTCACAATANCCCCCCCCCCGGCAGGAATCCCGCTTAAATGCCAAGGTGGTGCTTCACAATAAGGCTGTCCGGGCACATCTGGATCTCCGAAGGTAGAGCTGGCAGTCTTTGGGGTGTCTGGGTGTGTGTGTGTGGGGGGGTGACCACGGGCCCCAATTTGGCAGAGCTTCTGCCACTCACCCCCTTCTCTCCCCCCGAAAAAAAATCAGGTTCCGGATCTACTCCAACCAGTCCGCCTTTGAATCGTTGGCAGTAAGTCTAATTTTGGACTCGGGCCAGAGCTGGGAGCCAAGCCTGGCCCGACTGCTGGGGGCTCCCGGGGCTTATTCCACCCCCCACCCCAAGCCAAAACCTCCTGCAAAAGGGGCTAGGCTGGGCCGTCCCAACCAGCAGTAGGATCCTACCTTAGTCCCTACCGGTTTGGTGGGGGATCAAGTGTGCACACGCAAACAAGCCAATCAGCGGAGGGGATGAAGAAACGAAAAGGTAGGAGAGACACCCCCCCCCCCGGCATGCGCTCTTCAGTCTTTTAACCTCTCAGCTCTCCCTTTCTCCCCTCCTCTCAGCTGACTGGAGCCTTTTTTTCTTTTTTTACTACCGGTTCGGCCAAACCGCTCCAAACCATGCCACCACTGGTCCCAACCCTCTTCCCTGCCTCCCTACAGCTCCTCCCACTGCAAGCCCCCCTGCAGACCCTGCTGCAAATGACCATCATGCCCTTCATCAACGGTACGCAGGCGGAGGGGGCGAATGTGGGGGCAGGGAGCTGGGTCCTTTGCCTTTGGGTGGGTGGGTAGCTGCAGAAGAGGAGCTGCCGGGGTGAAGCATCCCCAACGGGCAAGGCCAGCAAAGCCCCTCCCTCTTCCTTGCAGAGAGGACCAAGAGAGGGGTCNCTGCAGAAGAGGAGCTGCCGGGGTGAAGCATCCCCAATGGGCAAGGCCAGCAAAGCCCCTCCCTCTTCCTTGCAGAGAGGACCAAGAGGGGGGTCCAGATCCCCCTCCCTGAAGGCATGGACTTCACCCAGGAGGCCGTCAGGACCCACCTGGTAAGCAGGACCCCTCCCACCCTGGCTGCCTGCAGGCAGGGCCCATGGAGCCGGGACGCTCCGCTCCNCAGGCAGGGCCCATGCAGCCGGGACGCTCCGCTCCACAAGCCCACCCACCCTCCCCCTTGCCTCCCCAGGGCTACCTCACCATCGGGGCCGACCTGCATTTCACCAAAGGGCTGCGAGAGGTCATCGAGAAGCTCCGGGAGACCCCAGGCCCTTCTCTGGCCTCCACCGCTGCCTAAGGGCCCTGGATCTCGTCCCCTGCCTGCCCCAGTCAGGAGGAGCCCTCTGCCCGGCCGGACGCCAGGATCCCCGTGAGGCTCTGGGATGGCTGAATAAAGAGCTACGCTGCCCGATGCCTGACTCCTGTCTTACGCGAGGGATTGCATGGGGGGTGTGTGTTGTTCTTACAGTCCTTACAACGGCCCTGCCAGGTAGGCTGGCCTAGCCCCATGCTGGAACCCACCGGAAATGGGACCAGAGGCCTCCTGCCTGCCTTGGCCTGCAGCTCTATGGATTCAGATGCTCCTCTCGGCCAACCCCGTTCTCCCTTCCTGGGATCAGTGCTGCCCCCTCCCCAGGAAAGGGGAGCACCCACACATCTGTCCCCCTCTGGCCAAGCAACTGTGGGTGGAGCCAGAGTCTTGGCTGGGGAAGAGGTTGGGTGCAACATCTGCACCACCTCTGGACTTCAAGCAAAAAGGTCTGCAACCTTGCTGGACTAATGAGCCACTGGGAGGGGGGCTGCTGCTGAGGGGGGCAAAGCTCGCACCCCCCCCCAAGTCANCCCCCCCCCCAAGTCAAAGAGCCTCGAGTTGGTTGCCTTCAGACTGGACCAGGTTCCACCCTCACACAAGCTCTTCAACCTAATTTGGGGATTCACCAGACAGCCAGGACCCCAAAATCCTGAGCGGCCCACTCCTTGCCCAGCCCTAAAGGGAACACGGAACCGTAGCTAAAAAAAATCCTCCAGGAGCCCCAGGTGCGGATTCTGGGATAGTCAAAGAGGCGGCTGCCAACCCCCTCCCCCTCCCCCGGGCTTGGCACACCTCCCCTCCGCCTTAATGTGGGGAGAGGCAGCCGGCAGGTGGGTGGGGCCGTCAGAGCGAAGGCTCCACTCCCCACTTGCAGCTGCCTGGGCAGCCCCCAAAGCAGCAGGCACCCCTTAAGAGAGGGGCAGTCTGATCCTGGCGAGCGCAGGCGGTGGAGGTGGGAAGGGTGGAAAGAGTGGGGAAGGGCTGAGGGTAATTACAGAAGGGACCCTGGAGGTCTTCTAGTCCAAACCCCTGGTCAAGCAGGCGATCCGAAACCAGGACTTTGGAAACTGTGGACTGCAATTCCCAGAATTCTCCAGCCAGCAGAGCTAGGAGTTGCCACCGGCCTTAAAGTGGCCAAGGTTGGGCACCTTTATCCTAGACCAGGGGTCTCCAACCGTGACCACTTTAAGACCTGTGGACTTCAACTCCCAGAATTCCTCAGCCTGCTTGGAGACCTGCTGTTGGAGACCCCTGCCCTAGACCCCATTAGGGCCCAATGGCTGCCCAGTTTCCTCCTCAAAGCCTCCAGTGATGGGAGCACCAGCTCTGCTTCCGGAAGACCCCGAGCCCCCAGACCCAGCTCTGCCACCAAGGCAGCCTCCTCTTCCCCACAGATCATCCCACTCCTTTTCCAGTAGAAAAATAAGAGTTTAATCGCTTGCTTGGACCAGGAAAGAGAACCTGGCTGCTCCTGACCCCCAGCCGAGTCCCTCCTGCAAGAGCCCCCGGAACGAAGGCTGAGAAACGCCCCCCCCCCCCCCCNGAAACGCCCCCCCCCCACCGAGGGCAGCGAGGGGACCTGCTTCCTCCCTGAGGACAGTGCAAATGCGCAGAGAAGGGCAAGGGGAGACGGGGCCCCGCCGGAGGACCTGCCCAGGGCCCGAGACCCTCCAGAATCCCACCAAAGGCCGGTCAGGAGCCGCTCTTGGCAGCCATGCGGCAGCGGGAGGGGGCTGGTCTCCCCAGGAAAGACGCTGTTCCCGGGCTTAGAAGGGCTGCCGGTTGAGGAACCGCTGCATCATGTTGAAGGCTGCCCGTGGCTGGTCGGTGGGCACCATGTGGCCGGCACCCTGTGGAAGGGAGAGAGGAAGCGATGGGAGGGTCACGGCTGACTCGCCACGCGCAGCAGAAGCAGTGGGGGGGAGGGAAAGTATTGGAAGGCATGGGAGGATTGGGGGAAAGGGAGTTGAGGAATGTCAGGGAGCCATCTGGGACAGTCCCAACTCCCCAAGGTCAAACACTGGGAAACGGCTTCGAGGCGCTCAGATTGTTCCCCAAACAAAATAAAGGCAGTTGGTTGGTGGACAGTGGGATGTGGGAGTGGGACAGTGGGAGGTCCAGGGAGAAAAGGGGAGTTTATATGCTTGGTTCTCGCGCGAAAACTTTCGAACTGGCTTTGCTCCTCCTGGGCCTGTGTGGAATTATCAGGGAAGGGATGGAAGCTCTTGGTAGGATCACATCCCAGGAGTTTCTTTTCACAACGGTTGACAGGTGAGCCTCCCTGAGATTCTGGGAGGGGAGGGCGAGCTTGGCTACCTTGATGGTGAGGAAGGCAATGTTGGTGAACTCCTTCACGAAGCCCCCGATCTGATCCTGGCCGTCCTCGTCTCTGAAGATCCAGGATCTCCGGGCCACCTCCACCTGCCGGCAAGAGGACCCCGGCGGGGGCAGCTGTGAGGGTCTCTGGGCTTCCAGAGGGGAAGCACAGAGGAGGGGCAGGCAGCTCCCAGCCTGGCCCGACGGGGAGGGTCCCAGGGGGAGTTAGGTGAGGAATCCCCATGGAAGGAGGCTGTGCCCCCCGCATTCCCTGAGCTCCCTTGCCTCCCTTGCGTCCCCCAACCCAGAGGGGGAGGGGCTGCAGGACGGTCTGTTCTCCTGTTCTATTTATTTATTGAGCAAGTGGCTCTGTGCCCAGGCAGCCCCCGACTGGCCAGGATTCAGTCACCCGACTGAAGGACTGAGCAATGGGATTGAGGGCCGATCCTCAGCCCTTGCGGCCTCCCCATGACCACGGGACCAAAATCTGGATGCAAAACAGCTTCCTGTTTATGACGGCCACAGCGCCCTGGGCTCACGCGAGCCCCTTTTGCGACCGACTGACAATCGGAGACCACAGGGAAGCCACTCCATGGCCATTAACAAGGAAGGGGCAAAATGGGCCAAATCTCACTTAACAACTGTCTTGCTTTGAGACAGGAATTTGGGGCTCAATAGTGGTTAAGTTGAGGTGGGGTGAGGGGCTCCTTTCAAAGAGATGGGCCGGGTGGGACCCTGCCAAGGGCACAGCAGAGAGCAGGCCAGCAGGGGCTGCCAGGTTTGGTCCCCTCCCCACACAGCCGGGAACCAGACGGGCGGGAGGGAGAGGGGGTGCCCACTCATCAAATTTCTAGGGTCGTTTTAGAGTTGCCCACAGAAAGGGAGGGGGGAGCAGTGCAGCAGTTTGCCAACCGAAAGTGCATTCCACAAATGTTTTCAAAGATAGTAACTAGGTGACTGAAGTTTCTGATTCTAACTGGAGAGCCTGATTGATGACTCTGGGCTGTGGATGTGTCCCATTGGAGGATACGAATTATGATACACCCAGAGGGTAGGGGAAACCAGGGTCAAGGATGACAGTGAATGATGTGCCTCAGAGTTGGCTGCACCCAGGCAGTGCCAGACATGTTAACTCCCAATGAATCCTTTTGAAGTTTTGGAAGTTTGGCTCGAGGCTCATGGGTCACTGCCAGCATCCTGATAGGGGGACTTTCCCCTTAAGAGCCCCCCCAGCATAGCCCACCTTCTGCTGCAGGGACTCCACAAACCATTCGTCCCCCAGGAAGTTGCAGGCCATGTCCACATCCCCGTTGTACAGCAAGATGCGGTATTTCTGCAGAGATGACATGGAGAATTAGTGCTGCTTTATAAAGCCCCAGTGAGGCCTCACCTGGAATACACTGCAAGCAATTTTGGTCACCACAAATCACAAAAAAGAGGTTGGGACTCTGGAAAAGGGGCAGAGAAGAGCAGCTAAGAGGATGAAAGGCCTGGAGACAAAAACATTGGAAGAACGGTGGCAGGATAGGGGCTTGGTTTAGAGAAAAGAAGGACTATGGGTGAATGATGGCAGCCTTCCAGTATTTGGGGGGCTGCCCCAGAGAAGAGGGGGGTCCACTTCTTCTCCAAAGCCCCCGAAGGCAGGACAAGACGCAACGGATGGAAGCTGATCAAGGAGAGAAGCAGCCTGCAATGAAGGAGCAACTTCCTGACAGGGAGGACGATTCACCAGGGGGACTGCTTGCTTGTAGGAGCTCCATCCCTGGAGGTCTTCAAGAAGAGGCTGGACAGCCACGTGTCTGAAATGGGATAGGGTCTCCTGCTTGAGATGGGGGGCTGGACTAGAAGACCTCCAGGGTCCCTTCCAGCTCTATTCTATTCTAGAAGCCAGCCAGGGTTAGCAGGGCACAGAGGAAGGGCCAGCCTGGCAGGGAGGGGGGCCAGGACAGTAAGGAGCACTGCCCCCCCACCCAGCAACTCACCCCAGTGCTGAGCAGCTTCAGGTATTGGTCGTTCATCTCGGTGTAGAGGCGCTTGTAGCCCCGGCTGACAGTAAAGCTGGGAAAA
Organism: Laticauda laticaudata; assembly: GCA_004320025.1. Classification (NCBI taxonomy): domain Eukaryota; kingdom Metazoa; phylum Chordata; class Lepidosauria; order Squamata; family Elapidae; genus Laticauda; species Laticauda laticaudata. The sequence goes on from BHFT01057206.1 coordinate 12,138, forward strand.
GGGGCCCTGATTAGCAGGTGGTCTACAAAGGCCCCCTCCCTGGATGACTCTGGGGTTGCCCCCCCTCACCTGCAGATCTCCCAGGCCGGGGCGTCGTCCGGAATGTGCAGCGCCTGTCGCACCTGGGGGTCGTTCAGGTAGCGGGTGAGGCCGGTGGTGTTGATGCAGGGGGGGTCCAGCCGCACCTGCTTGGTCACCCCCAGGTTCAGCAGATTCTGAGGGATTCCAAGCACAGCAGCTGCTCCAGGAGGCTTCCGCAAGGAGTGTCTCCATTCACTCACTCATTTCATTCGTTCACTTTATTCACTCACTCGCCAGTCATTCATTCGTTCAGTCAGTTCATTATTCATTCATTCATTCACTTCGTTTATTCGTTCACTTCGTTTATTCATTCCTCCCTCCCTCAGCTGCGTTCAGGCCTTCAAAGGACAGGGGAAAGTTGCTGAGACACTCAGAGCCTTTGCTTCCCCCCTCCCCTCCNCCTTCAAAGGACAGGGGAAAGTTGCTGAGACACTCAGAGCCTTTGCTTCCCCCCTCCCCTCCCCCCTCCCCCCTGGTTTCTGGGGAATTGGCTTAAATCCACAGCTGCCCGAGTTTGGGGGGGGGTCGAGGGGGGCCACAGAAGCGCACAAAACCTGTGCTCTGCTTTCTCAGGCTGTCAGTCGGGTGTTTCTCGCAAGGCGGCTTGTGTCCCCAAGAGAATCTCCCGCCCCGAATGAGACCCCTCCTGGGCGTCCCCAGGGACCCCCCAACCCATCTTCCCCAGCAGCCTGGCCGTCCTCACGCCCCAAGCAGCTGCTTCTGCTCACCTCCCTCCAAAGGCCGCGCAGGGGGTGCCAGAAGAAGCTGTTGCCCAGGTCGTGAGTCACAATGGTCCCATCCAGGTAGCTGCAAGGTGGACAAGGGCCGCTCAGGCCTTCCCAGCCTCCCTCACCTGCCTCCTCCACCTTGGCAGAGCCAAAGAACTGGGGGGGGCAAGTTCTTGGCCCAACCGCAGGGGCCAAGGAACTGGGGGGAGGGGGAGGAAANACTGGGGGGGGCAAGTTCTTGGCCCAACCGCAGGGGCCAAGGAACTGGGGGGAGGGGGAGGAAAGGGGGGGCGACCTGCAAACCGCTCACCTGAATTTCCCTGGTACCCCCCCAGCGCAGGGGGCATAGAGGTTGTAGATATTGAGGCCAGAATCGTCCACAATGTGGATCATGTCCATCATCTGCAAGGAGCAAGAGAGGCGGATGACCTCAAGGGCTCCCCTCCACCCCACCCCACCCCCACGTCTCGTCTCCCCCCTCCCCGGCCTGCCAGGGTTCTCCCCACTCACAGTAGCCGTGCAGTTCAGATTTGGGTTTTTGTGGAAGTTGCACTTCCCTCCAGAGCAGCAGAAGCGCTGCAGGTCACCCCAGAGCCTGTGGAGGGGAAGCGGGGTNCCCCCCCCCCCCCGGCAGAGACTCACTGGTTTCCCAGGAGGCCGTGGTAGTAGGCGAAGTAGACCAGGGAGTTGTCGTTGGTCTCGTAGGAGGAGAGCCCGTTGCCCACCGAGAGGCCCTGAAAGACACGTCCAGTGACCTCCTGCACCCGCAATGCCCAAGACGAGAGGAGTTGACTTGCTCTTGGTGGTCGGGTGCCCCCTGGTGCTGCCCCGCCCCTTGGATGGCAGGGAAATGGAGGAGGCTGCCCCACCCCGGTTCTCTTCCCAAACAGGAGGAACAGCAGGTGCCGCTGGGCAGAAATCCGGTTTTGCCACTCTCCATCTCTGCAGAGCTGCCCAGGGCCAGGGGCAATTCCCCTGGGCACCGCCACCCCCTCCCATCCCTGCCCACTTAATGCCAGGCTCCCGGGATCCTTCCCCAGGGCCACGCCCACCTTCAAGTTGAGGCTGGCGTCCTGCATGACCCACTGTGCCAGGGTGGGGATGTAGATCCCGCCATAGCTTTCTCCAGCCAGGTAGAGGTCTTTGGGCAGGTGCTCCGGAAACAGGTTGAAGAACTCTTTCAGGGCCAGGTAGTTGATGCGGGCCACCTGCGGGGGCAGAGAGAGGGCACGTGCCAGGCAGCAGCTGGCAGGCTGGGGCAAAGGGGGCAGGGGAGAAGGGCCGGCACCCACCTCTGTGTCGTTGGTTTGGTAGTCTTGGCTATCCGAGTAGGAGTAGCCGACACCGACCGGGGACTCCAGGTAGAGGATGTGAGCGAGCTGGAGGCAGACAAGGGGGGTCAGGCTATCTTGCCTCTCAAGGCCCCTGGGTGCGGCCGGGCCGGAGATGCTCCGGCCAAGCTCTCAGGGCTCACCTGATTCCAGGCATAGCCGTTGTACTTCAAGGTGGCTCCGTCGGGCTGCACCTGGAGGGGAAGAAGGGACCCTCCTCAGGGCGGGCCCCGCGCAGGCTGACCTCACAAATGCCGGCCTGCCGCCCCCCGCCCCCCCCCGGGGCCCGGGCGCGCNCCCCCCCCCCCGGGGCCCGGGCGCGCGCGGCGGCGGGGCGACCGACCCTGAAAGGCCCGTGCTCGGTCAGAAGGCCGGCGATGGAGCTGCAGCCGGGACCCCCGTTCAGCCAGAGCAGCAGCGGCTTCTCCGGCTCCGCCTCCTGCGCCTCCACGAACCTGCGGAGAGGAAGCCGCGGTCGGAGGGCCGCCCGGCGCCCCCCGCGCCCCTCGCCGCCGCCCCCGCCCGCCCGCCCGCCGGCCCACCAGTAGTGCAGGTGCTTGTCCGGCCCGGTGTACTTGGCTCGAAAGGCCCGGTTGTTGCCACCCGGCAGGTGAAATCGATGGCTCCACGGCTTGGAGACGGCGGCGCGGCCGCGCCAGGCGGCGGCGGAGGCGGCGGTCGGCAGGAGGAGCAGCGGCGGCGAGGACGCGGCGGCGGACGGCTATCTGCGGATAGGAGGCAGCGCCGGGCCGGCGTGGTCGGTGGGATCGGGCGCGCGTCCGCTTGGGCCATGCCGGGAGCGGAGCCCTGCCGCCCCAGTCCCGACGGCGGCGAGCTCACATGGACGCGGGCGTGCGGCGGCTCCGGCGGCGGGGCAACCTGGCTCACGTGACGGCGCTCGGCCGGGCCCGGTCATTTGACGGGGGGGCGGGGCCGGGCGCGCGCTTTCGCCCCGCCCGCCGACGGAGGCGGCCCTGCGCAGCCCGAGCCCCCCCCCGCCGCTCCCGCCACGGCCGCCGGCGCGGGGTCGCCTCCGACCTTCCCTCGGAGTCGCCGGGCGGCTTTGGGCGGGATGCGCGGGGGCGGCCCTCCACGCGTTCCACGAGGTGCCGGGGCCCAAGTGTTGCTGGACGCCTCCCACGACGCGCCACCCGCCGTGGAAGCTTCGGCGCAGGCTGTGGCTTCAGCCACGCCGCTGGAGCCGCGGCGCAGCTCTTCTGGTGGAGATCGAGGCGAAGGAGCTGGGTGGTGGGGGCACCTGCGCGGTGGGGCTCACCGCCACGAACCCCGCGGCCTGCGCGCCGTGACCGCATACTCGTCCGGCACTGGTCGACCTGGGCACAGGACTGGGTCTTCCGCATCAGCTGCGTCCAAACGCGTGGGGCGAGGTCGCGGCGGCCGGGCGGGCGCTCCTCGACGGCCCGACCTGATCATCGGGCCGGTCCGCATCCCCGCGAGCAGGCTGTGGGCCGGAGCCGGCCGGGCCGCTACAAGCCACCTACCTGGACGAGCTGTACGGCAACGTGCTGACCCCCACGCCCGCAGAGCGCATCGGGGTGCTTGTTACGCGCCGCAGACGGCGGGACGGCCGACACCTGCACATCGTCATCAACGTGGGAGGACATGCGGTTGCCCAGCGACGGGGGGCTGCCCGGCTCCCAGTCGCTACTTGCCGTATGGTTGAACCTTCTTTGCTATCCACACGAGGCGTCCGCGATCATCAAGTGGATACGGACTGTAGGTATTGGCCTGATCCAGGGGAAGCCCCTCGAGGACGCTCGTGTGGGCTCCAGTCGGGCCCTTCGACTCCCACGTGGAGCCACAAGGGATGGGTATGCCAATCAATGGAAAGGAGGCGAGGTCAGCAGGCCGCACTGGGTCAATATCTGAGGGGTCTGCCCAGAGAAAGAGCAGGGCGCCGGTCGGCCCCAAAGCACCAGAGGGCAAGGACAAGAGAAACAATGGAGCGAAACTAGCAAGGAGGAAGCAAACAAGGAGATCAGATCAACAGTGGCACAGAGTTAGCTCCAGAAGGTTGTGGCTGCTCGCATCCCTGGACTGGACACACTTCTCTGGGAACGGACGATAGGGCCCCATGCTTGAGCAGGGAGTTGACTAGAAAGGCCTCCCAGGTCTCCAACCTTTTCCGAGTTAGCCCCAGCGCGGGGGTGGGATGCGTTGCCAGAGAGAGATACCCAGCGCAGAACCCGGCGTTTTTCCAATGGCCAAAGCTGGGAACTGGTGAACGGTCTGTTCTGGAGGAAGGAGATCATACTGGCTCTCAGACTCTGCCTTAGGACAGGAAGTCAAAGGATTTGCCTCCTCTGGCAAAGGCGCTTTCAGCGGCGCTCAGAACACACACAACCACAACGCACTACAAAGCCGAGTTCTTGCTTCTGTCATCTCCTCACGGCTCCTCGGAGTAAAAACACCCTCACCCACAGGCCAGGAGATTACCCAATATCCTCAAAGGGCTTTGAATGGATGACCGCAAGGGCGGGGATCTTTGGTCAGGTTTTCGAGAAGAGGCTAAGGATGTTTAGGCCAGAGGTCTCAGGCTTGGCTAACTTTAAGACTCTGCACTTCAACTCCCAGGGGTGAGGATATCTGGAGCTGAAGTGACAGGTCTGAAAGTTGCAGTTTTGAGAGACCTCTGCTTTAAGCGTACAGGGATATCATGGTCCACAACCGAAGGTCAGACCATATTCTGGTATACTTACAGAACAACATAATCGAGTTGGAGGGACTTGTGAGGTACTAGTCAACCCGCCTGCCCAAGTGGTAGACTGCACCATTTTGACAGAATGGGAGTCTAAATCTTCTTCTTGAAAGTTTCAAGTTAATGGCGCTCCCCACAATTCCAGAGGCAAATTCTGTTCCATGGGTTATTGTTTTCCTGTCAGAAAGTTTTCTTCATTTCCAGTTGAATCTCTCCTTGTGGGCAGTTTCGATTCTGTTTCCTTGTCGGCATATAGGAGCTTAGTAAAAATAGCTTTGACCCATCCTTCTCCTCTCTGGGGGCAGCCCTATCAGAATATGGAAGGCTGCTCTCCAGTCTCCCCGGTCTTCTCTTCCTAGACTAGCAGGCCGCAGGTCTGCAACGTTTCTTCATATGTTTTGTTCTCCATCCCTCAATCATCCTGGTTGCTCTTTCTGGTCTGCTTTTTCTGAGTCTCAACATGCTTTTCATCGTGTGGGACCAAAACTGGGTGCTACTAGTTCAAACAATCCTTTCCTTCCCAGTTTACACGCCCCCGCCCAAGAGCACCCAGGTTGTGGAAGTGGACTGGGCTCATCCAAATCCCTCCCAGGTCAGGCCACTGAGAATCCATGCAAAGTCCAGTATGATGTCATGGGAAAAGCTCTCTTCAGGTATTGGGCATCTGGGTCTCCTGGGCAGTTGGTTTTGATGGGAGCTGGTAAGCAATCCACTCAGTCAGCACCATAATCCTATGAGTTGCAAACCTCCCTTTCACTTTCCCATCCCAAATACTGAGCCCCCCCTCACCGCCAGTTACTAAGGGGCAAGCTGAAAGAAACACCCCTTGCTGGACAGTCCTGCCCACAGAAACTTCCAGAGGACCTGTGAATCGAGTCCAGCCCGCTTTCACACCGGGGGGGGGGGGGGGGGGGGCTGTGGGGGGGGGGGGGGCTGCTTGGAGGGAGTTAGGAAGAGAGAGAGATGCGTCTTCATGCACGTTGCTATTTCAGTGGTTTTACTAACCGTAATGGCTTTAGTTTCAAATGGCGTGATTGATGGATAAAACAATAATTAGAAAGGAGTAAACACATTTATCTCTAATTGCCTAGTATTTCTCCAAACCTGATGACTCACTTATGTTTCATTTTCCCATTCCAGAGTAATTGCTGCAGAACCACTCAAATCCCAGGGAAGAAAAAGGACAGGGTGTCCCAGTTTAAGGGTGTGGGTTGCTTCCTCCCCTTGAAATGCAGGTGACAGCAGCAGCATGGCCTAGTTTGCCATCTCCCTTCTTTTCCGCACGGCCCCTTTTCAGCCTCAACATTTTACCTCTTTTAATACTTAATATGGAGAAATTCAGTTCCCTTACTTTTAGTGGGGCTCCTAAGGGAATCTTGGCAAGAGCCTGCATGGCTCACCCTGTACCTGTCCCATCAACTGGCTGGGCCTTAAGAGGAGATCATTAAAGGCAAACCATTTGTCCCAAAGCTGCTTTTTTTTTGTTTTCAAGAGGCAACTGGACATTCTTCTCTGGAGACGTTTTGCTTCTCATCCAAGAAGCTGCTTCAGTTCTGACTGAATTGGGGGGGGGGGAATGGAAGGATTGACACTTGAAAAAGCACCTTCAGGATAACCATGATCTGGGAATCTTCATGGACATTGAGCAAACCGTTTATCTTTCTTGAGTGTGTGGGTGGCTCAGGCCATGGGACTGAGGAGAAAATGGAGGAGAAATGGAAAAGGAGGAGAAAATGGAAAAAAGCAGGAATTGGAAATGAAAGAAAGAAAATGGCTTGGGGGGAGGGAGGGCTAGTAAATGGAGAGGAAGGGTTGAACCGAGTAGCTCTGCTGTTGAGGAGTTGGCATGGACTTGGGAAGTGAAGAAGCAGATTTGAGTAGTTGCAGGAATCGGGTATGTCTGGCCTAGCAAAGAGGAGGACGAAGGGGGACAGGATTGAACTCTTCCAATATCTGGGGGGTTGCCACAAAGAACTTAGAATGATACATTTGGGAGGGGCTTCTGAGGCCCTCTAGTCCAGCCCCCTGCTCTAGCAGGAGACCCTGTGCCATGTCAGACAAATGACTGTCCAGTCTCTTCTTAAAAACCCCCAGTGATGGAGCAGCCACATCCTCTGGTGGCAAGCAGTTCCATGGGAGAATCGTCCTCCCTGCTAGGAAGTCTCTCCTTAATTCTATGTTGCCTCTCTCCGTGATTAGTTTCCATCCATAGTTTCCTGTCTTGCCTTCTGGTGCTTTGGGAAATAGTTTGATCCCCCCTCCTCTTTGTAGGAGCCCCACAAATATAAGAAAGGGGGTCAACCTAAGATCCAGAGCACCTGAGGGCAGAATAACAAGCAATGGATGGAAACTAACCAAGGAGAAACCCAGCCTGTAATTTCCTGATGGTGAGAACAATTAACCCGTGGAACAGCTTGCCTCTAGAACTTGTGGGTGCTCCATCACTGGAGGTTTTCAACAACGGACCAGACAGCCATTTGTCTGGAGTGGTAGAGGGTTTCCTGCCTGGTCAGGGGGTTGGAATAGAAGACCTCCGAGGTCCCTTCCAACTCTGATGTGCTGTTATTCTGTTATCCCCATTCCTGAAAGATTTTGAGCAAACGTGGGAAGTCAAATACCAGCTCTTTGTAGCAGTTGCAAGAAAGAATCCAGACAAAGAGTTTTGTGTCACCTTAACATCCAGGAGGTTCACTGCAGCGCACGGTTTCATCCGGTATTAGCTCCCTTTGCCAGGTGCCCAATCCTCTTGGTGTTGCTGTTACCGCAACAGATTAACAAAGCTATTTTTGGAAATTATTCCTGAGGGATGAAGTTACACAGGATAAACAGGACTAACACAACAGCTGCGTGGTATTTTCAGTCTCCAGGAGAATTTCTGAAAAGGGGGTGGGCTGATTTGAGCCTTCCAGACAGAGTTTGAAAGAATCATCTAGGATTTCCCAGGAAACCAATTTAAGAGGAAGGGAAGGAAAAGCATTTCAGTAGCCAAATTACTCAATCAGAATAGAACTGGGACCTTAGAGGTCTTCTAGTACAGCCCCCTGTTCAACCAGGAGATCTATACAATTTCAGACAAATGGCTGTCCAGTCTTTTCTTCAAAACCTCCATTGATGAAGCACCTACAACTTCTGGTGGCAAGCTGTTCCCCTGGTTGATTGTTCTGTCAGGAAGTTTCTCCTGAATCCCAAGTTGCTTCTCTCTTTGATTAGTTTCCCCCCCTTGTTTCTTGTCCTGCCTTCAGGGGCTTTGGAAAATAGGTTGACTCCTTCCTCTTTCTTGTGGCAGCTCCTCAAATACTGGAAGATTGCTGTCATGCCCCCTTCTTTTCTCTAGACTGGCCAAACCCAAATCCAGCAACTGTTCCAGACCTTTAATCGTCTTAGTTGTTTTTCTTTGCACTTTTTCCAAAGTCCCAGTACCTTTTTCCTAATGTGCTGACTGCAACTGGATGCAGTATTCCAGGTGTGGACTTGCTAAGTTTTATTGAGTGGCACAAATACTTGATGTGATTTTGATTCTATGCCTCCATTTATACAACCCAGGATTTTATTAGCCTTTCTGGGAACTGCTGCACACTGTTGGCTCATCTTTAACTTGGTCTTCTAGTCCACCCCTCCCTGCTCAAGCATTCCAGACAAGTGGCTGTCTGGTCTCTTCTTAAATATCCCCAGTGATGAAGCAGCCACAACATCTGGAGGGCAGCTGTTCCACTGGGTAGTTTGTTCTCCCTGTTAGGAAGTTCCTCCTGAATTCCAGGTTGCTTCTCTCCTTGACCGTCTCTGGATGTGGAGGTTGCTGAGGAGGGAAGGGCTGGACACCAGCTGTCAAGGATGGGCTTTCTCCCTAGGAGACTGTCTCTTGAAGGCCTTCCACCCACAGCATCCTTCTGGGGTGACCACACCTGCTGAGGAGCAGCAGCTGCTCAGAAGCGAAGGTGCCAAGGAGGCAGCCCTAATCCATGCGTGCGCCCCCGAGGCTGCTGAACAAGCCCAACTGGGTCTCCCTGGAGGCGTTGCCAGGGCCGCCAAGAGGATGATTAAGTGCTGGAAGAAGACTAATATGAGCCCCCTCACCTGCACCTTAAGTCTCCCCTCCCCCTGTGGATTTCGCATTACTCCCTGCACCGACGTCACTCCTAACCAGGGGTGGGATTCAAAATGTTTAACAACCGGTTCTGTGGGCATGGCTTAGTTGGTGGGCGTGGCTTGGTGGTCATGTGACTGGCTGGGCGTGGCCAACTCAGTATCACTCACATTGAGGCACCATTGCCTCACCTGGCCTCTCACGACTGTGGGGATGCTGTAACAGTCGTAAGTGTGAACAATGGTCATAAGTCACTTTGTTCAGTGCCATTGTAACTTTGAATGGTGACTCCACACAAGCAAAGTACCAGCAAAGGAGGGGAAAGAAACTCCAGAGAAGTTCCAGAGACAGGAAGTCTAGTCCTGCCAAGAATGTAATCAGGGTGAACGGAGAGGCGGTTTCTGTAAGCAACCCCAGAATGTTTCCTTCCTGCCTTCCTTGCAGGATTAGCCCAGTAATTTCTTCCAACAACTGGTTCTCCCAACTGCTTGGAAGGTTAACAACCGCTTCTAGTGAATAGGTGCGAACCGGTAGAATCCCACCCCTGCTCCTAACCACCTGAGAGGCTCATTTAAAAAGGGGGAGGGGGCTTCCAGGGCAGCGAAACAGACTGGGAAACGAGGAGAGGGTGAGCATGAAGTATGGAGAAGCAGAGTCTGCAGCCCGCAAGTAGATGTTTATTTTTCCGACTGGGAGAAGAATGGTTCACTCTAGTCCAATCTTGGCAACTCTAAGCCTGGAGGGCTTCAACTCCCCGGAACCCCCCAACCCTCTCCTCAGGCCTGGGCATTGCCCTCCTGCCCCTTCTGAAGGACACACTAACCCATGGTGCTGGGCCAGGCAGTCCAGGAGCAGCTTTCTGCAAAGTGATGTTTTTCTCTCTGGGGGGGAGGGGTAAGACTCGGTCCTGGGGGGGGGCACTGCGATACCTACTGTGTGTCAAGGGCGTGAGGGAAGGAGGAACGGGAGGCCATTAACCTGCTGGGTGGCTGGAGAAGCCCCCCAAGGCTACACCTGTGCTTCTAAGGCAGCCCCCTCCCCGTGACGCCTGCCTTCTGGCTGGCTGATGGGGTCCTCTTTTTGCTCTGTGGCAGGGGTGCGGGTCCAACCTTGGCAATTTTAAGACTTGTGGATTTCAACTCCCAGAATTCCCCAGCCAGCATCACTGGATATCCTCCTGGTCTGGGGCCATGGAATTTCAGAGTGAGCCTTCTTCTCAAGAGGGCACCCCCCATTTTCTCTGATGAATCATTTTGTGCCCCATTGGCTCTCTACTCCTTTAGATTAGAATAACAGAGTTGGAAGGGACCCTGGAGGTCTTCTAGTCCAACCCCCTGCTCAACAGGAACCCCTATACCAATTGAGAGAAGTGGCTGTGCAGTTTCTTCTTGACAGCCTCCCACGGCTTCTGAAGGCAAAAGCCCTCCCAGTGAGTGATTCAGGGCTCCTCTTCTTTGGGGCAGCCCCTCAGATACTGGGAGGCTGCTGTCATATCACCCCTCGTCCTTCTCTTGGGTCGATCAGGAATGCCTTTAACCATTCACCATACAGGTTAATGGAATCTGTTGACGTAATCTTGTTGCTCTTCTCTGCACTCTAGTTTCTAGAGATTCAGCACCCTTTTTTCTCCTGTTTGAAAACTCTTCTTGTTTCGCTTTGTTATAGGGGGGATTAGAGAATGAAAAATAGCAAGAGCTTCTATTTTTCTGTTTCACAAAAACCAGCTGCTTGAGAGTCACAAGCCCCAAATATGCATTTTACCTTTCCTGCAACTCACAGCAGCTCAGTTTACACAAAGGAGACGCTTATCTTGGTCCAATCCTTGTGTCTTAACCTGGTTGAGCTGGGTTTGCAAAGTGGCACATTTATGTTGGTTTAATTCACGTATTAAGCTGCTTTAACTAGGTCTGCACAAAGGACACGCTTTTCTTGCTTTAGCCCCTCCTTTTTAAAGCTAGTTTAAGAGAAACTGCATCTCTGCACACTTATGTTGGTCTAATCCTCTCCTTCCACACACCCCCCCAGTGCCCTCCCTGGAGACCCTCTGCCGCACAGCCATCCAGAGACACATCAGCCACCGCCTGGCCATCGACGGGCTGAACCTGCCTCCACTGCTGAAGGACCTGTGCAAATACGAATGAAGCACCTGGCCAGGCACACCTGCCTCACCTGACGGGTCTTTCTGGACGGGGCTGGTTCTGCTGGAAGCAGCAGCCGATTCTGCGGATGCCAAGCCCTGGGAAGCCTCTGCTGGGGCCCTCCCCAAGGACCTTTCGTGCCCCAGGAGCAGCCCAGAAGCTGCCAGGAGGCCAGGGCCCCGCTGGGCCCAGCATGAGAATGTCTCGCATGTCAGTCAGAACAGGATCCAGGTCAGTCGTCACGCGTGTTCAATAAAAGCCGCCTCAATTCTGGCTGTGAGGATATTTCTGCAGCGCCTCCAGGCTTCGGTACCCCAGTTCTTGTAAGTCTCCAGGGAAGACCCTGGCAGGCAGAGTCCAGGTGCTCTCTCTTAGTCACAGGTTTATTCAGTGCTGGACAAAGGAGGGCTTCCCCCAAAAGGCTGGGAGGACCCTGAATGCAATTTTAAGCAAGCATGGATGAAACAAATAAAATGTGAAAAAAGTTATATTTATGTAGTGACTTAACCGAGCACATCTACATCGTATTTATTTTTATTTTTTATTTATTTTTGATTTGTCAATCGCTTACAAGATAATAGATATAAGAATAAAATAAGAATTCATGAGTATATAATACAGGAAATGGGTACAAATAAATGAGGACAATAGGAGAGGGACGGTAGGCACGATGGTGCCCTTGTGCAAGCCCCTTACAGACCTCTTAGGAATGGAGTGAGGTCAATAGTGGATAGTTTGAGGTTAAAGGAATGGGGGTTCGAGGAAGTGACAGCAGAGTCAGTTAAAGTAACCAAAAATATCTTCACAATCCTCAAGTCATGTCACAACTTTTGAGCAACCCTAATGTTTGGAAATTGAAAGTTGAAAAATTTGACACGCTCTAAACAGGTTTCTTGGTTACATAACAGGAACTCTGCTTACAAGAGTTAAGTTAGGGAAGTTCTAAAAATACTTCTACGTGGGTCTTGTGGCTCTGCTCACAAGTTCAGCTGTAAGCTTGCGATTCCCTTATCAAGGCCTCCACAACTCTGCACTCTGAAGTTCAGCCCTGGATTTTATCCCCGCCACTTCACCACGTGAATCTTTAGACCAGGCACCAGAGTGACCCAATCCTGATGACCAACTCCTCTTGGGCGGGGGTGGGGGTGAGTGGGAGCAGAGGTCCTGGTCACTTCAGGCCACCCAACCACCAGAGACCCACCGGTGGCCGCTCAGTGGCCCTGTGTGACACAAGGCCCACACCCTGTGATGCTGGTTCTAGAATGGGGGGGTGCTCAGGGGGGGCCCAGAGGACAGCACTGGCACTGCAGCACCTGACCAGGTTGCAGCCTAGACGGCCTTTTGTGGGGGCCTGGAAAAATCTTCCGCGGCCTCCTTTGCACCCTCCCACCGAGGTATTACACCTCCCGAACTCGGCTTGGCCGCTGTGCCAGAAGGGTCAGAAATGGGGATCCCCAGCCGAGCATGGGGCACTGCAGACAGGCCCCAGCCCTTCCCAGGTGCTTGATCAGCACGAGGCAGCCAAATCACAGGGATGACCGGGCTGGTTTGAGGGCCCTGCTGGGCTCTGCTCCTTCAAAAGGTCAGGGTTGGGGGCCTGGACCTCTGACTAGAACCAAAGGGGCTTCCTTCCCAAGTCTCTTTAGCCAGGCTGACTAAGAAAGGGACGTGGCAGAAGAAGCAGCGGCAACCCCACAATTTCCCATCAATGGGAAGTGTAGCTCACAAGGACTCCGGGCGGCATCCGTTCCCCTTTTGGGCTTTTCCTTGACCCGGCCAAAGGGATGGGTGTGGTCACCATCCAGAGAGTTTATGGGGGTGTGTGTGTGTTATTGTACCTTTTCCTGAATCCTGGTCAGCCTGGGGAGCCACCATCGCAGACCCCGAGAAACTGGGGAGGGTTAGAAGAGAGCTAGAACAGAGGCCTCCAAAGTTGGCCACTTGGAGACTTGTGCACTATTCTGGGAGTTGAAGTCCACAAGTCTTAAAGTTGCCAAGTCTGGGGACCCCTGAGCGAGAGGGTTGAAAGGGAGGCCATCTCCAAAAGGTGCTGTCCAAAAAGCAATTTCTTTCTCATCCAAGAAGCTTCTTCAGAGAATTCTGAAGTTAGAACTCAAGAAGCTTTTTGGATGAGAAGCGAAACATTTTCAAAGAAAACACCCAGGAAAGTCCAGCTGCCTTTTGGAAAAATCTCCCTTGGGACAGCCATGACCTGCACAGTGGAGAATCTCCACAGACATTAAAAGGGAGGGTTAGGAGACCCCCCTTTGTGGGGAGGGCTGTTTTACCCTTTCCTAAATCTTTGTCACCCTGGGAAGCCACCATTACAGCTGGAGAAACTGGGGAGGGTTAGAAGAGAGCTGGCTGGGTAGAAGGGAATCAGGGACTGACCCTCATCGGAAGCTGTTGAAGAAGTTGAGCCTATTTAGCTGGCCAAGGAGCAGCTTGGGGGTGTGTGTGGGGGGGGATTAGCACCCCACAAACATCTAAAAGATGGACTGGGGAGGAGGAGGAGGAGGAGGACCAGTGGATCAGAATGAAAAAGGAGAATTAACATTAAAAGATATTTGTTGGCTGTGGGAGAGACTAAATGGTAGCACATCAAGGAAGGGCCAGTTGGCTAGGTATTGGGGATTGATTGCATGCTCTCTAAGGTCCCTTATCCATACATTCCACTGTCCTGCCCCTCCTAGAGAAGGCAGCTGTTCTCCAATTGTCCAAGATCCGGTCTGCCAAGGCACCTGGGGAGCGGAATTTGCTCAGATGGCCCTACATATCCCTTCAGTATCCATGATGGGCAGAAATATCCCTGCTGGAGCCCACCTGGCAAGGCTATGCCCATCCAACTTCACACAGGAGACTGGCATTCTGTCAGCATTCAATGGGGCTCTGCTGCTGTTCCTGGGCTCACAGGCTGGGGAGTAAGGGCTGTTTCAATGGGGCACCCCACTCCGAGACTCTTAGACCTTTGCCAGCTCCCGAGCTGGGCAACTGATTGGGTGCAAATGACAGAAAAGGCTTCCAGTGGGGTTGCTGGCATCTCCCTCCGGGGAAGAGGTTTGAGCGAGAGAAGTGGCAGGCACCGGAAACTCTGCTTGTACCCCAAAGGGCCCGGGGGTCTGGGATCCCCCTTTCTGGCCTGAAAAAAGGGGTGGGGGGGTTATCCTTCAGCTGCCCACAGCCCCTTTGGTTGGTTGCATCCTCCTGGCAGGGGAGGAGCGGAAAACGGGTCAGGCTCTCTCTCTCTCTGAACAGGAGAACCGGCCGGCGGCAGCAGCAGCAGCAGCAGCAGCAGTGAGTCCAAGGAGGCCCCTCAAAATCGGCTGAGCCCCTTCGCCCAGGTGCCACGCGAGGCCTCTCCTTCGGCTGGCATCCCCTGCCCTGTGGGGCTCCTGCGAAGGAAAGCGCAGGCCAAGCCGATGGCTTCTCTGCAGGGCAGTGCCACGCGGCTTCCCCTGGTGCCCGGCCTCGGCCAGTCGTGCCCGGCCCCGGGGGCCCTCCAGCAGGGGAGCAGCGACCCTTGGGAGCCGCCTCGGGGTTCCTGCTGCAGGCTCCCCCTCCAGAACGTGGCCCAGGAGTTCCCCCTGGAGCACCCGGCCGCCGACCGGTGGCTCTACCTCCCCTCGGGGCAGCCCCCACAGCAGCAGCAGCCGCTGCAGCAGCCCCCGAGCTCCAGCCGAGACTTTGCCCTGGCGCAGTGGGGCTTCCTGCCCAGCGGGGGGCTCTTCGTGATGTCGGCCAAGCTGAACCGAGACGGGGATGCCCCGCCCAGGCCCCCCTGGCCCCCCAACGTCTGCATCCTGACCCTGGCCATGATGATCGCGGGCATCCCCACCGTCCCAGTGCCTGGCGTGNCCCCCCAACGTCTGCATCCTGACCCTGGCCATGATGATCGCGGGCATCCCCACCATCCCAGTGCCTGGCGTGCGGGAGGAAGACATGATCCACGCCGCCCAGTGCTTCATGGCCGAGAACCTGGAGCCCAGCGAGGGCTCGGCGGAAGGGGCCCCGAGGAGGCGGTGGGCGGCCTTCCAGCGCCTGGGGGCCTCCGGCAAGAGGGACCGGCAGCGCAGGCGAGCCAACCACCGGAGCCTCCTGCCCCTCTTCCTGGCCCAGCTGGACAAGTAGCTCCCCCCCCCCCAGAAGCCCACATAAAGGAATGGAAGAAACGGAGCCTTGGCTGCCCTTCGTGTCCCTGGCCCTGTGTCCCACTTCGGCCGCTCGGGCCAGCCCTCCCCAGTGTCTTCCCCCTCCCTGCGATCGTCCTTACCCCTGCTTGCCCTTTGTGGCCAGGCCGCTCTCCAGGCAGGGCTGCTGGGAGCCCCCCGTCCTCCGTCTGGGGTCAGGAATGGCTAGGAGGCTCCCACCAGTCTCTTGTCAAGGGATCCTGGAAGCTTGGAAGGCCCCACTTGGGGGGGGGGGTGAGCAGGAGGCGGAGGAGACCCTCCCTGCCCAGCTGGAGCTGCTCTGACCCAGAGGTGAGGGGTTAGCCTTGCAACCCAGAGACCCCGTGACCAGCCGCTGCTGCACCCCTTTTCCCCACCTGCAAAGCCCATCAGTCTGCAGGAACTTCCTTTGACCAAAGGAACACATTTCGGGGGTGGGGGGGGGCACAGTGAGAGAGCCAATCAGGGAGGTAATTATTCCCATTAGGCCCCCACCTGAACCTGAGGCCCAATCCGGCTGTTTTGGGAATTGGGACCAGAATTTTCATTGCTAAGAAAAGTGGCTGTTAAGTGAACCGCACCTGATTCTATGACCCTTCTTGGCATGACAAGCGAATCAGTGCAGTCGTTAAGTGAACCAGTGGTTCTTAAATCTGGCTTCCCCATTGGCTTTGCTTATCCGGAAGCCGGCTGAGAAGGTCACAAACCGCAGGAATCTCCAGGATGTTTCAACTGTCGTGCCTCCCTGCCAGTTGCCAAACCCCCCAAAGTCTGACGACTGGTCCCTGGGGATGCTGCAACGGTCATAAGTGTGAGGACAGACCATAAGTAACATTTTTCAGTGCCATTATAACTTTGAACCATCAGAAAAAGGTTGTAAGTCGAGGATTACCTGCGTCCGATATTCATCGAACAATTCATCCTGGGAACTTCTCAAGACTTCTGGCAGGTCATCCGTATGTCTCCCCTGGCTGGAAGCCCCCTCGGCCTTTGGGTCACTCCTCCCTGTTGCAAATCCTTTCCTTTTGACCCAAAGCTGCCCTTTTTTTAAGGAGGCAACTGAACTTTCAGGTTTTTCTCTGAAGACGTTTCGCTTCTCCTTCAAGAAGCTTCTTCAGCTCTGAATGGATGGAGGGGAAGGGAAAGATTACAGTTGCATCTAATCCCTTCCCTTCCCCACCCTCCAGTCAGAGCTGAAGAAGCTTCTGGGATGAGGAGTGAAACGCCTTCAGAGAAAAACTAGAAAGTCAGGTGGAAAAAGCATGTTTGGGACAACCCTGACCTGGATGACTGAGAATCTCCAGAGGCCCTTCCTTCAGAGTTCAGCACAGCTCAGGTGTGTCTGCCCAGCAGGTGGAAGGTCTGGTTGAAATGGGCAGTTGGAACAATTGAAGCAGAATAACAGAATAACACAGTTGGAAGGGACCTCAGAGGTCTTCTAGTCCAGCCCCCTGCTCAAACAAGAAACTCTACTCTATTCCAGACAAATGGCAGGGCAATCTTCTTAAAAACCAGCACCTACAACTTCTGAAGGGCACCCATCGCACTGGGTAATTGTTCTGTCAGGATGTTTCTCCTTAATTCTGGGATGCTTCTCTCCTTGATTAGTTTCCATCCGTTGCTTCTTCTCCTCCTTTCAGGGGCTTTGGAGGATAGCTTGACCCCCCCCCCCCCCCNCCCCCCCCCCCGCCTTCCTTGTGGCAGCCCCTCAAATATTGGAAGGCTGCTGTCAGATCAAGCCTTTTGGTCACCCTGGCATCTTCCAAACGCTGGATGGGTCATCACTGGTCAGTCCCATCCAAGAGACAGACGCCTGAACCACAACAAATTCATGAAGAGCCATGGTGGCGCAGTGGTTAGAGTGCGGTACTGCAGACTCCTTCTGCTGACAGCCGGCTGCCTGCAACTTGGCAGTTCGAATCCCACCAGGCTCAAGGTCGACTCAGCCTTCCCTCCTTCTGAGGTGGCTAAAACGAGGACCCAGACTGTCGGGTGCAAGAGGCTGACTCTGCAAACTGCTTAGAGAGGCCAGTAAAAGCACCATAAAGCGGTGCACAAATCTAAAGGCTGCTGCGATTCACGCACAGCTGCCTCAGGTACCAGTCAGCCTCCCTGGCCAGACCGCAGGCCCCTTCCCATTCCTGGCAGCTGCCAGGTCCTTGGGCTTGGAGGGGCTCTGTGGGGTTACCGAAAGAGGCCACCACGGAAGGAGAGACTTTGGAGAGTTCGTATGGGAACCGAGAACCAGCGTTTGGTTGGGTCTTCGGTGGGAGCCTCTGGCCGAGCAGAGAAGCCGGGAAGCCCCCCCCCCTCAGGAGCCCCCTGCCAGACACACTCCCGGGACAGTGCGCTTTGCTCTGCTTTGCTCTGCGAGGCTCTCCAGGAAGGGTCTCCCAAGAGGGCCCCACACAGAAGAGCCCTCTCCAAATTCCAAATCCTCTACAGATCATCCTTGACTTACAACAGTTCATTTAGGGACTGTTCAAACGGAAAAAGTGACTTATGACTGTTTTTCATGCTTACGACCCTTGCAGCCTCCACTGTGGTCATGTGACCAGAATTGGGATGCTTGGCCACTGACTCATATTTACGAGGGTCAAGTGTCCTGGGGTCAAAAAAAGCCCCCTCCTTTTGTGACCTTTTGACAACCAAAGTCAATGGGGAAGCCGGATTTGCTTAATGACCATGTGACTCACTTCACAATGGCAGAGATTCACTAAGGTTCTTAAAATTCACTGAGCAACCAACATTTTGGGCTCAGCTGTGGTTGTAAGTCGTGGCGTACCTGGCTGCATCCTTCCCAAGGCGTCTGGGTCCTTTCCTCTGGGTGAGCCTGGGGGGGAGGGGCAGGGGGCGTTAGACGGAGCTTCACAAAAACGCTCCTTGCATTTTTCTCCAGTTGCTGTCCTGGGGGTGGGGTGGGGGAGACGGCACACCTGCTGGCATTCCTCCAGGTGCCCAGAACCAGCTTCCCCGCGGAACGCAGAGCGACAAATGGGGAGACGCGGCTGTCCAACCTTGGTGGCCTTACAATCCGGGGGCTTCAACTCCCAGAACTNGGGGGGGAGACGGCACACCTGCTGGCATTCCTCCAGGTGCCCAGAACCAGCTTCCCCGCAGAACGCAGAGCGACAAATGGGGAGACGCGGCTGTCCAACCTTGGTGGCCTTACAATCCGGGGGCTTCAACTCCCAGAACTGCAGCCTCCGCCCTGAGCCGCCCCAGCAGCCAGTCTCCACACCGGATGCCTCAGCCCCCACCCCGGGCAGAGTCCGGCCTTGCAGGGAGAAGAAGCGTCCCCCTCCCTGTTTTGTCCGGAAAAACACGAGGTAGAC
>BHFT01057208.1:0-32433 GCA_004320025.1 Laticauda laticaudata
TCCGTTCTCTTTATGCAAATTTTTGCCCCTTTTGAGAGCGGATAAGAACGGATGGAGCCACCCCTGGATTTTTGGCCTTCAGCTGTGTCCTTTTACATACGTTTTGCATCCGTCGGGCAATGTGACCTAGCCTTTACAATGGGTTGGGCCTTCTAGCACTATACCACTCTTAATTAATCTCTCAATGATCTTTTGCTCTTAAACACAAACCATTCCTCTTTTAGTATGGGAAATGCATACTACAAATGAAGTACAACCAATACAGCTAATTGGGCTTTGAGTCCTTTTGGAGTTTAGTCAGTTGGTGCTACCATCAAACAAAAACTTGCTATTCAAAATCAACATTGTCAATAGCAATGAAGCACTGAGTTAAAAAGGAACTGAAATGTTTTGCTAAAATTATAAACAACTGAGGAAATTCCTCAGGGGACTATCCATTATTCCACTGTTCAGGTAGTCCTTGACATACACTCATTTGTTTAGTGACTGTTCAACGTTACAACAGTACCAAAAACAGGTAACTTATAACCATTTTTCACACTTATGACTGCTGCAGCATCCTCATTTTCACGTGATCAAAATTTGGACAACTGGCACGTATTTGTGACAATTGCAATGTCCAGGATCCTTTGATCACTTTTTTGTAACCTTCTGACAAGCAAAGTGAATGGGGAAGCCAGATTCCATACACTATATCCGTCAAGCATCCGTCCACTGTGATTTCATCCGCACAAGAAGTTTTGAGCTGCACAAAACTTTATGAATGGATGAACTTTCCGCTGTGTACGATGTAAATCCGTGACATCTGAGCAACAAACATTCTATGTCCGTTTATCATCCGTTAAACATCCGCTGTATCCTCTCTGCATCCTCTGGGCATCCTCGCAGCTCACATCCGCTGCAGCTGAAAACGGAAAGAGGGAGGAAACAAAAGGTACACGGAACGTCTACACAGCATTAGTAGCACGGAAATAGAAAGGATGCACAGTGAACGGTTTGCATCCTATATACATCCTTTAGGCTTCCTATGAACATCCGTTTAACATCCTGGCTTCATACTACCCACGTCCGTTCTTTTCCATTCTTTTCCGTTCTGTTTATGTAAATTTTTGCCACTTTTTGGAGCGGATGACAACGGATGGAGCCACCCCCAAAATTTTGCTCATCCGCTGTGTGCTTTATGCATAAGTTTTGCGTCCGTCAGCCAGTGGGACAGGGCCTTTAAGCGAAATGATTAGATGTTCGCAGGTTGGAATGTCATTAGCTCTTTCACATGAGTTATTGAGGGGCTTTCCCCCTTTTACTAGTACCAGTAATTATACAAGAATTAGGTACTATTAACCGCAGCACTCATTTTTATTTTGTAGGCTGCTTAGACAATTGCAGTTTACAAAGTAATTAATAGTATAACAAATAAACAACTCAAAATTGCTATGCCTGACATCAGACAGACATGCACCACTTTAAAAAAAAAAGAGGCATAATGAACATCTGACAAGATTATTACAAAGGGAAGCAACTGAGGAAGCGATCCTGCTGAACAAGCAGTCCTAGGGCAGACCAAGAAGCTCAGGCAGAGACAGGTACTCATTTGCCTTGAAAATAATGGTTGCCTGGGAAGAAAATGGGCTGAAGGTAGCACATACCTGAGACCTGTTGTGTCACATGACAAAAAAAACTTAGTTTTTTTAGCCCAGCCAGTTCTCCAGATGTATGCCAAAGTAGCTATCAAATTGCCAATGTAAACAGAGGTGATGTCCATGTGTCAAAAGGTTAAATTATATTTGACACACAACTGTAATCACACATTGCAACTTAAATACTAGTGGAAATGCGGGGAAATCTAAGGCTTACGATGCAGCAATCTTGCTGAAGCTAACGAAGCAGGTTCAGGATTGGCCATCCTTTGTTCCACAAGAGGACGGCAAAAATATCAACGAAGAAGTACGTAAAATCACCCAGGAATACACACAGAACGGCACTGACTATATCTTGAACTCAGCTGATTGTATTCACATACTTAAAAAGCTGACTTGAGAAGCAAAATGGAGGCAAGGGCATTCCTCTCTCTGTGGGGCCTCAAATATATTTCCAAACCAACACCTGGCTGAGGAACATGATTGCAGAAACACTCACTCACCACTTGATGAAAACAGCTGGAGAAAAGACAAGGCCCTCCCTATTCTTCATTCCTCCCCTCTGTTACTTTCCTCTAACTGAAACAATATCAACAGCTTAAGTCACACATCTAAATGTAATGAGATCCTCTGGCCCCAAGTCATTGCTAAAAACAGTTTGATTTAAACAGAAAAGGATATTTGAGGAGAATATGAGCATGGAGAGGCAGCCACATTTGGAAGCACATTGAGAATGACGAGATCCACACGTGTGCATACAGAAACACACATACAGACAGAGAGAGAGAGACAAAAGGGAGAGAGAGAGAGGAGAGACTATCTGTCTGGTACAACCACGTCTGTCTTACAAAACTATCAGCCTCAGGCATCGAAACACTGTTTTGCTTCATCTTCAATCCACCACAGTTTTGTCATTATGAGATTTAATATTCTTTGTTGTCTTACCTAGAACACTCAGGGAAGCATATGAGCTTTTTATAAGGTCTTTTGATTATACCCAAGCTGTTTCCTAAGTCATTTGGTTTTCCTCCAAACAATTAGAATAATTTATACTCTAAAAGGAAGTTTTACTATCAGCCCTATTTCTGGGCTTATTATGAGGAGAAGGAGTGGAAAACGGGTGGGATTCAGCTGGTACGGATAGGTTCGGACAAACTGGTAGATCCAGCAATCAGTTGGCTCTGCTTACCTGCTACTGCACTACTGTCCTATATTTCCTTTATTTGAAGCCAAGCTGATAGGTGCAGCACAGCAGATTGCCATGCCTGGTTTTACTCACCGGGGCTGCACTAGAAGGTAAGTTTCAGAGCTGTTTTCAAATGTACCCTGCATGCGAGCTCACCAAACCAGTTGTTACACCGGTAGAATCTCACCACTGGTGGAAAGTCTAAGCTGTGTAGTAGAAGAAGAGATTTCTGGGTATGGGTGATCCAAGCCTCTTTCTTTGCTCTGACTCTCTATGTCAACTCATAAAATATTTCTCTGGTCTCATGATGAGTTTCATGCAGAAAACCCAACCAAGCCTGGGGGTGGTTCGCAACCCTAAGTCCAGTATCTGCAATAAATTTATGTTGTACAGGTCACCTTCAAGAAGTGAGGGGAGCTGAATGTCAACTCATAAAATATTTCTCTGGTCTTTTAAAGTTGCCAACAGAAAGGGAGGGGGAAGTAGAGTTGCAGCTTGCAAAACCGAAACTGCATTCCATAAATGTTTTCATAGATAGTTTCCAGGCAACCAAAGTTTCTGGCCTGCAAAATTCTAACTGGAGAGTATGACTTTGGCTATGCATATGTCCCATTGGAGAATATGAATTATGATACACCCAGAGGGTGGGGAAAACCAGGGTCAAGGGTGACAATGAATGATATGTCTCAGAGTCAGCTACACCCAAGCAGCACAAGCATGTGTTCTCCTAATAAATCTTCTTTAAGCTTCGAAAATCTGGCTAGAGATTCATGATTTAAATGGGGGTAACTACCAGAGCCCTGACACTCTGAGGAATAACAAGGGTGAGACTTAGGGCTTATAAAGTTCATAGGGTCTAACAAACACTGGTGTATCTTCCTCAGTGAAAATACACATCATGATACTGCCAGGTCTATTCAGGAAGCCATGGGCAAACTATAAATAGTCCTTGACTTATGACCATTCATTTAATGGCGGTTTAAAGTTACAGCAGCACTGAAAAAAATGATTTATGACCAGTTTTTAGTTATGATCATTGAAGCATCTCCAAAGAATCATGTGATCAAACTTTCGGTGCTTGAAAGCCAGGTATTTTACAATGATTGCAGCATCCTGGGATTGTTATTTGCAACCTTCTTAAGGAGTTTCTGACAAGCAAAGTCAATGGGGGGAATCAGATTTGCTTAAAAACTGCATGATTCACTTAACAAATTCATTGATTTCTGAAAAAAAGGTCATAAAATGGGGCACAACTCATTTAACAACTATCTTGCTTTGCAACAGAAATTTTGGACTCAATTGTAAGATGATCCCTGTAAAAGTTCTTTGGCAATGGCATATTGTACCATCCTTCAGGAACCACAAAAGCATTGTCAGTGGGAATCCTACAGGAGAACAATATAATGTCTTGTTTGCCACCCACATCACCAGTGAACTTAATATTTCCACAGAAAATTGAAATTCCAGGTTGCCACTTTAACTATATCGATCAGCCACAGTGGCACAGTGGTTACAGTGCAGTACTGCAGGCTACTTCAGCTGACTGCCAGCTGCCTGCAATTTGGCAGTTCAAATCTCATCAGGCTCAGGATTGACTCAGACTTCCATCCTTGCGAGGTGGGTAAAATGAGGAGCCAGATTGTTGGAGGCAATAGGCTGACTCTGTAAACTGCTTAGAGAGGGCTGTAAAGCACTGTAAAGCAGTATATAAGTCTAAGTGTTATTGCTATTGTTTAGAAATGGCCTCTGGTTCTTTGATCACAGGCATGCTTTTGCTCTTCTACGCTTTCAAATTGAGTTTCAGATAACAGATAATCAGAGATGGAAGGGACCTTGTAGGTCATCTAGTCCAACCCCCTGCCCAAGCAGGAGACCCTACATCATTTCTGACAAATGGCAGTCCAATCTCTTCTTGAAAGTCTCAAGTGATGGCACTCCCACAACTTCCAAGGGCAAGCTGTTCCATGGGTTGATTGTTCTCACTGTCAGAAAGTTTCTTCTTACTTCCAGGTTGAATCTCTCCTTGTTCAGTTTCCATCCATTATTCCTTGTCTGGCCTAGAGGAGCTTTAGAAAATAGCTTGACCCCCTTCCTCTCTGTGGCAGCCTCTCAATTATTGGAAGACTGCTATCATGTCTCCATGGTCCTGCTCTTCACTAGGCTAGCCATGCCCAGTTCCTGTAACCGTTCTTCATATATTTTTTTCATATGTTTTACGGCTACTTGCTTTCCCCTATGTGTTTAATCATGATGTTTCTTCAACCACCTGCTTTAAGATTCTTTATATACAAGATGTAGGTACAACAAATATCTCACGCAGATGGGCATTGTTGCTGATGATGATATTGCTAACAACAAGACACCAAGCCTACATAAACTGGTAGGTTAGTCATTGAAGTACTCAAAAATGACTAAAAATATTAGCCCTCAAATATCAAAAATTCTAGGAATTTTTTTTTTTTGCAAGGGCTATAAACATTAATTACACTGTGCCTTGGCCACCCCTTATGTCTTTATTCAATTAAAGAATGAAGAACATTGCATAGAAAAATGTTCTCTAGCTTTTGGCCCGCAGCAAACAAACACAAAGAAGTTTCCTTCACCCCACTGCTAGAGTTAGCAGGACATCATCTCTCCAAAGACTCTGGCCTGTAGCAAAATCAAAGCAAAGAAGCAGGAAAACTTTCAACCTCCTCTTCCAAGCCACTTCACATTCTGAAGTGACCCAGACCCATTTTCAAAATAGCTGATGACGATGCTTGCCTAGTCTTGCTTTGCTGAGCCAAATAAATGTCCTTGTGTGGCTGCAAAACAGCAGCCAGCTTCTGTTTGAACTGAAGACTGACCTCTATATCAAAGGTCGAATTCAAACACCCTGTCTGCCAAACCGTAGGATCTCAGCTAGTTTCTTACTGGAGAAAGATTTGGATGAAGAATCTTTTCCTCTTTCTTCTCTACTTCTTTCTCAGCTCCTCCAATTCTTCTTCAATGAAGTCTTTCTGGTTGGAATGGAGGTCTTCCACCTCAACTAGCATATCTTCATGGCTTTCTCTACAAATGTTGGTGATCACTTCACCCTCCATCCATGAAAACAGATGCAGCAGATGGGGACTGTTCTGCAACACCTTTTTCCACATTGATCTCTGCAAAAGCTGCTGTAATAATTTCAACTTGCAATGTTGTAGCCCCTTCAGAAATCCCTTGGTGACAGAGAAGAATCTTCTATATGATCCAATATAATCTTGAAGGTGTGATAAGGGTATATGACTTAAAAGTCACCATGCTCCTTGTCCGGAGGTTGTGTTGTCTAGTGGGCAGGAGCAGGCAGGCTAAAGAATGACCAGAGACATTGTCAAACAACAGCAGGGCTTTGATAGCAAATTGAAGACAAGTTACTTTTGCACTTTTATAAACAGCAGCTGTTGATGCATTCAGAGAAAAGGGCTGTAGTTTGTCTCCTATTGACTCTCCAGATGCATATATTATGTTTAATGAGCTTGGAACACAGGTTTTATGGAATAATACTTTGGTTCATCTTTTATGAAACCAATGAGATCTTCAACCTAGAACAGTGGTGGCTAACCCTTTTGGGCTCCTGTGCCGAAAATTGCACTTGCGTGCCAGCACCCAGAAAGCCATGTGCATGGGGTCCTCTCATCCCCTGCACATGCACACGCAATCCCCCCACTTCCCCCTTTCCTGCACTGCACCTGCGCATGCCTCCAAGCTGATTTTCGGCCCGTTTGTGGCCTTTTCAGCCTCCCAGAGGCTTGAGGGAAGCTTCTGCAGCCTTTGGAGGCCGAACAATGGGCCCATTTTGTCACTTCCGGTATTTCCGGATGTACAGGAAGTGACAAATGGATGTATAGATCATTGAAAGAGGATACTCATGATGTAATTTATAGAAGGAGGTACATTTATAACTATAATTTCTGAAAAAAGATTGAAAGTCATTTCTTTGTGTCTTCTTTCTTTCTTTTCTATTTTTCTTTTTACACTTTAAAGCATTTTTTATTTTTATTTTTTTCTTCCTTACTTTATATTAATTTGCATGAGTTTTTGCCTTAAAAAAAAACCTTTTAATATAATTAATAATTTTAAAAATTGGGACAGGACTCAGCAAATGTTTGACATCAGAATTTAGAACTAAATTCAAAACCCAGTAAAAGATTACAGCTTGCCTTAAAAATGTATATTTGATTATCTGTTCCAAGTAGTAAAAAAGTCTATCTTTAGGAAAATTAAAAATCAATAGTGATATTAAAACCTACATTCTTTTTCTCAATTCTCTCCCATTGCAACCAAAAATCAACCAAATTACAATATATGTTTCTCAAAACTCCAATACTGTTTCAATATGCCATGAAAAACATATCCTAAGAATTTAAGATATTATCTTAATTAAGAATCACTCACATTCAAAAAACAAGATTTATTTTCTGACAAACTCCATCAAAACTTCTTGGCCAACCACATTTAGCAAATAGACAGGAACAGGCACATTATGGAATTAAATTGCTCTATTG
This sequence comes from Laticauda laticaudata, assembly GCA_004320025.1. Classification (NCBI taxonomy): domain Eukaryota; kingdom Metazoa; phylum Chordata; class Lepidosauria; order Squamata; family Elapidae; genus Laticauda; species Laticauda laticaudata. Next base: position 7,350 of record BHFT01057208.1, read on the forward strand.
ATTGTTTTTGGCAGAGAAACACTATAGCCCAGCTTTCTCTATCTTTATTTTCTGTTCACTAGTAAGACATATTTTTTTGCTGAAACACAACAAAATGGATAAATTATGTGAATATCTGACAATACCCAAAAGCTGATATAATGTAGTCACTCATATGTTTATAGTCTGCTGAAGAACAAGTACTTACATGTTTGTCCCTTTTTAAAGATAGGAAAGTTTTACTACAATTTGATGCCATAAATGCTTTTGCGTGTAGCTAATCAATCCATAAATAATGAAACATGAGCTAAACCAGCATGCAATAGCTTTACTTCATTTTACATAATTAGCCTCTGTAACTAGAGTTAAGTCTAACTTATAGCACTTTCTTATATATTTGTTTAAGTGTGCAGGTCCCAATTAGTCACACTACCATTACTAGCTGATAGTGCAACTAAAGCCCATCACACTGCACCAACGGATGGAAAGAGGATGTAAAACGGAGAGAAACACTTGCCATCCATTGGTTAATGCGATGCATCCGTTCTGTACTCACTGCATCTGTTTTGCATCCTCTCTATCCGTCCAGCATCCGTCTATTGACATTTCATCCGCTCAAAAGGTTTTGAGCTGCTCAAAACTTTTGAGCGGTAAATGTATCCAACGCGTCCGTTCTGCATCCGCTAGGCATACGGGGGACATCCATTCTGCATCTGTTGTCATCCGTTACGCATCCGCTATATCCGCTAGGCATCCGCTGTGCATCCGCGCAACTCGCATCCATTCCAGCGGTAAACGGACGCAGGGAGGAAATGGAACGGACGCGGAACGGACGCGCAGCGTTAGTAGCACAGACGGAGAAAGGATGAAAGTGGATGCAGCACGCAAAGAAAGCATTTAAAATGGAAAAAACATTCGCAGAGGGGACCTATCCACTCCTATCCGCTTCCATCCGCTAGGCTTCCGTTCCGCATCCGCTTTCCATCCGCTCTGCGTCCTCCCCCCGTCCGTTCCTTTCCGTGTTGTCTGCTCTGGTTATGCAAATTTTTGCCCCTTTTGAGAGCGGATAACAATGGATGGAACATTTTGCTCGTCCGCTGTGTCCTTTTTACAAATGTTTTGCATCCGTTGGACAGTGTGACAGGGCCTTAAGTCTGCCTTGGCCAAAGATTCTGCTTCTGCTTGAATTTGGACTTGTGCACAAGGATTTGACTCAATTGCAGAACAAGCCCCTCATCGCTCCGTATCCACTTCTATGAAATGCAGGACAGTTCCTCAGCTCATAGATGTGAAAAAGAAGGAACAGTGGAAACATCTGACGAGTGCTCTGCATCGGAGGCAGAGATGGGGCCATGGCCATATGACAGTTATCAGCTGCCTTCGGAGTCAGACATCAGTGAGTCAGAAGAACAGCTGGAGTCTGTTCCCAGTGTGCGCATGTGCAGAATTACCAGAAGAACGGAACAGTAAGGAACAAGGGTCGATTTGGGAGTAAAGCCACAGGTGGACGGTGAATGGCCCCTCCCATAGGGAATAAAAGAGAAGTGAAAGGGGAGTGCAGGAGACAATTAGTTCATTCCTGCATTCTTGCCAAGTATTGCTCTGCCTGAGAGATATCGGCCTGGCCACTCTCCAAGCCTGCTAAAGGTCTGTAATTGTGAACTATCTTAAAAGACTGTTGGCTGGGACTTTGCTGGAAAGGAATTCATTGTAAATTAAATAAAAGGGGTTTATCGAAATGAGGATTTGGCTTTGTGCTGTTGGGGAAGCCTAGGTCAGAACATTTTGTTCCATATAGTATCAACCTTGTGAACTCTCAAGTTTCTTCTTTCCACTATGTATTCAAAATGGACAGTGATTAATCTATATGTATAGGTGTAGGTGTACACATACAGTATGTATTTAGCATGTGCATATGTGTGTTAGGTATGTGTATGGGTAGACATATACTTTCTTTTGAGAGCAGGCAAGAGAACTTCATTTTTTAATGTGTGCAAGTGTGCTCACAGTAAAAAATGACAATAAAGATTATCTTTATCTTAATCTAAAGTCTTTCCTCTGGACCACAGCGCAGGATGATGATGTCATGCCAAAATGGATGCAAAGTGTATCACTTGCACCATTGATGGAATTAAGGTATTTGTGATGCAAATAAAAACAAGCTTTGATAGCTTTATTGGCTGCCAACTTGAATTTTTTTAACCATGCTCTGCAGATAAACACAGAAAACAATGTCACAATATGTATCCATGTCATTGTATAATCTACAGAACACCCCTGGCTGTATAGGTAGTCCTTGACTTTTTGAGCCCAACATTTCTGCTGCTAAGCTAAACATTTGTTAAGTGAATTTTGCCCTATTTTACAACTTTTCTTGCTGTAGTTGTTAAGTGAATCACCAAGCAGTTGTTAAGTTAATAACAGGGTTATTAAATATATCTGGTTTCCCCATTGACTTTTCTTGTCAGGAAGTCACAATTGCATGACTCCAAGGCACTGCAACTGTCATAAATATGAGTCAGTTGCCAAGCATCTGAATTTTGATCACATGACCATCACGTGCGTGAAAAATGGTCATAAGTCACTTTTTTCAGTGACATTGTAACTTCGAACAGTTACTAAATAAACTGTTGTAAACCAAAGACTACCTATACGTTTGGGAAGCAACCATTTTAAATTATCGGGCTCTGTAAACTGTCAAAATGTGAAATTATCAGCTATGTCGCACTTGAAAGTTCAGAGAGTTGTGGATATTTAACCATTCTAAAATTCTGCATCTATTCTCAGCCAAGGGCACCTCACAGGGTTCTTGTGGGGAAAATAGGAGGAGGAAAGTGTTTTGGATATGTTTTCCACCTTGAGTTATTGTAAACATAATAAAGACAGGATACAAATAAATAAAAATCTAGGAATAAGCAAAGATACTATGCAACAAATCCCTGCGTTTTACACTGGATATCGATTCACAATATGCCTCAATTTGATAAAATGGAGTAAACTGTGTATTAAGCTATTTTTTACACAGAGTTGTAATTTTCTAATAGCATTTTTGTCAGAATCTTTACAATGAGTGAACTGGCTCATATCTATCACTCCAATTTCACAATTTATATCTTCCCATCTTACATAGTCCGAGTTCTTCACTCTTCTCATTTTCGGAATGTGTTTGGGTTCTCTCAATCTAAGAAATGCTTTCGGGGAGGGAAAAATTTTGAAGATTCTCCCGAGCACAAAAACACTCCACATCTGTCACATAATGTGCCAGGTGCATGAAATCTGGCAGAAGCATTAATTCATCCGGATGCTACAGCATAGATTACCCTGGATCATCTGGGAGAACGTCTCACTGCATCACAAAGACAACTATTAATGAAGTAAGTTTTAATTGTAAGAGGCTTCAGTGCATTCCAATTCACAACTGTTTCCAAGTTTCAGAACTGAAGATGCTGCTTTCATAAGTAGTAGTTGTACTTCCCTCACTTCGGGGCCAATGGAAGAATAGAAAAAACTCATACACAGCCTTGTATGTTTCCTCAATATTTTGCTTATCCTAGTACAGGGGTGGGGTTCTACCAGTTTGCACCAGTTCAGGCAGAGATGGTATTCAGTCCGTTCTGACCAGTGTCGGGAGAACCGGAAGTGGATATTTTGAGTAGTTCAGAGAACCGGCAAATACCACCTCTGAATGAAGATTTTACACCCCTGCCACACCCACCAAGCCATGCCCACAGAACCCGTAGTGAAAAAATTTGAATCCCACCACTGGGTTCAGACGAACCCCTTGCTCCAAAGATCAGCTGACAATGAACTGATTCACTATGCCAAGCATGTGGGCCCGCTTGTCCGCCTCTGCTTTTTCCTGTGCCTCATTTCCTTTTTTTAGAGCACAGCTGATTCACACAGCAGAGCAGTTTGCTGTGCCTCAGCTGTTTTATTCACAGGGGCTGCAATTGAAGGGAAGCATTAGAGCTTTCTTAAAAGTGGAGCACGTGCGAAGTGTGTGTGAGTGTGCAAAGTGTGCAATCACTAAACCGGTTGTTATACCTGTGGAATCTATCAGAGTATATTCATGAATTGGAATAGAGCATGGTAACAAGGTCAGCCAATGAATAGGCATAGCAACTAAGTCAGCCAATGAGGACTGTTTGGAAACTGAAACTAGAAGTAGCCTAGGCATGGCTCTATATTAAGCTCTGCGGCACTGAAGTTCTGAATATTGAAAATGAAACTGCTTCTCTCCTCTGCTTGCCTGCCGAACTAAAGTGAAGCTGATGTCTGTTTCTGAGCTCCTGAGTTGCTGTTCTGCTCTGAACCTGTAACATGTCTGGTTCTGTTTGAGTTTCTCCATGTTGAAAAAATCTACAACTAGTATTGTAAAATTTACTTTATATGTTTATAAAGAAGTTAAATGAANGGGGGGGGGGGGGAGAGCAGCAAATGAAATTTCATTAGGGCCCACCTTTAATATAAATCTTATCCAGGTCTAAACCTTGAAACTCTGACTACAAATTCCTGACAGACACAATTCAGAGAACATTTGTTTTGCGGGAGATCACTTCTGTGCCTGGGAAACAGATGTACACTAATCTTTCATGTATGAAAGAAGATTAAAAGAGCCCAGGTCCACTTAGTCCTGCATTTTGTTTCTCATTGAAGCAGTCAGATGTTCACCAGGAGGAAATGGGGACAACCCCCGTCTCCCTGCAGAAGTAACATGAAGCTTTCAAGACAAATACAGGTAGTCCTCGACTTACAACAGTTCATTCAGTTACCGTTCAAAAATACAACAGCCCTGAAAAAAGTGACAGATGACCATTTTTCACAGTTACAACTTTTGCAGCACCCCCATGGTCATGTGATCAAAATTCAGCCGCTGGAGAATTGGCTCATATTTATGACCGTTGCAGTGTCCCAGGGTCACGTGATCCCTTTTTGTGACCTTCTGACAAGCAAAGTCAATGGGGAAACCAGATTCATATAACAGCCAGGTGACTAACTTATCAACTGCAGTGATTCATTTAACAATTGTGGCAAGAAATGTTGTAAAAAGGGGAAAAACTTACTTTACAAATGTCTCACTTAACAACAAAAATTTCAGGCTCAATTGTGGCCGTAAGTAGAAGACTACCTGTAATCCTTGATAGACTGGTCCTCCACGAATCTATCCAATCCCTTTTGAATAATCCAAGTTAATAGAATAACAGAATTGGAAGGGACCTTGGAGGTCTTCTAGTCCAACCCCCCCCTTAGGAAGGGAACCCTATAGCATTTCAGGCAAATGGTTATCCAATCTCTTCTTAAAAACTTCCAGTGTTGGAGCATTCACAACTTCTCAGCATTGTCAAACCATTTACAAAGTCCGCACTCGTATTACTATTAATCTTCTCATCACTCCTTATCACCCATTCCCCTCCTACTTGTGACTGTATGGCTGTAACGTTGTCGCTTATATCCTTAAGATTTATATTGACTGTTTCCTAGTATGATTTGATTGCTTATGACTATTATTAAGTGTTGTACCTGATGATTCTTGACTCTTGACGAATATATCTTTTCTTTTAATGTACACTGAGAGCATTTGCACCAAGACAAATTCCTTGTGTCTCCAATCACACTTGGCCAATAAAGAATTCTATTCTATTCTATTCTATTCTATTCTTCTGGTGGCAAATGGTTCCACTGATTAACTGTTCTGTGAGGTAATTTCTCCTTAGTGGCCACTGCCATGTCCTCTTGTGTGAACAAATTCCATAAGCTAATTATGCAGTGTTACATAACTGCTTTCTTTGGTCTATTTTCAAAGTGTTTCATTTTCACTGAAAGATCTGATGCAGGTAGTCCTTGATTTACAAAAGTTCCTTAGCATTGAATTTGTTTTTTCCCCAGCTGTTGAATACCAAGCCAGTATCTTCCCTCAACTATCCACCATACCACCATAATCTTTTTCTTGGTTAGTTTCTACTTCCTCACAACTCAGACCTCATCAAAGTTTATGTAAAATTAGGGTTTACTGCCCCAACATGCATCACTCTACATTTAAATTTAACAGTTGGTCATCTCAGTGGTTACCCTAAATCAAGGGTATCAAACTCACTGTGACACCTTGTCATCACATGACATATTGCTGAACCAGGGAGTGGGCGTGGCCAGCACGTGATGCATCCGGCCCACAGACATGAGTTTGACACACCTCTGCCCTAAATCAAGACTTAATTTTCAATGAATAAGAAAAAAGCAAAATACAAAACGATTTATGAACAAACACATAATATCAGAGAAGAGAAAGGCACATTAAAAAGAATAGTGAGATGAATGTATTAGAACTATATTCTGTACGAACTTGAATATTTGCAACATATACATTTTAAGTATATATAGAATTGGGTGTACTATTTATAATGACATACTGTGGCTTTTTTCTTTGTTTTACTTCTTTCACTTTTAAGACTGTTTATAAACAAGTTAAAAATTCAGTTCCTTGAAAGACTTCAACTCTTTCCTTACATTGGGAAGATGCTGAGAGTTCCTTCACAATAACCCTTTTCAATCAGGCCATGGGCGAGTCATTCAATAACGGATGTGCCTTGACAATATTACTGTCTTTTACTGCATTGGCAGAGTCCAATGTCAAGATCTGTCATTTAAAAATGACATCCTGAGTCCCAAGCATCTTTTACTGGAGGCATGTCTAAATCCTCTGTGTCTTTCTTACTGGGTTACATACCTCATTTTCAGCAGGCACCGGGTAGGTGGGGCAGATCAAATCCTGAGAGATGACAAAAGCCTCAGTCTCAATTCTTGGAAAGAGGAAGGTAAATCTTAAAGGGGGGAAGGTGAGTTGATCTCTTGCTTTTGTTCACCAGATTTCTTTCCAACACTCTAAGCTACCATAACTGCAAATCTACAAAAGGTCCTTACTGCAACATTTGAAAACTGCCATTGCTCCAAAAACAATACAGAGAAGAATGCAAGGAACATGTAGGAACATATTCTTCTCCCCCCCTTTTTTTGGGGGGGGGGGAAGTTTAGATTTACAGGACCCAGAGCTCCTCTAATCTTGATACCTCTCCTGAAAGCCCAGGAAAATAAAGACAGTGACTCAGCTGGTAGCCTTATTTTTCTTCCAACTCCCTACTTCACACTTCTATAGGGGCCAGCATGAATAATCTGAAATAGACAACTATTCTACTTCAGACTTTTTTCCCCCTTCACATGTGGGAGGAGAATCTGCACTGGGTCACCTGAATCTGCAGCACCAAATGCTTTTCTCTTTCATTAGGACCGCAGGAAACTTATGAGGTCAACCCAGTTCTCTGTCTGCTCTGCTAGTCTTTCTCTGGCATGGAGAATTGGTGTGGCCACATCAGACATGCTTAGCCATAGTTCAGTCTCCTTCCTGAACATCAGCAGTGGGATCCTATCGATTCCACTACCAGTTTAGCGATTGTGCACATGCACACATGCGCACCTAACACATGCACGAGTTTTCCCCACACTAGCTGAATCCTAGAGCACCAATCAAGAGGATAAAGAAGAGAAAAGTGCAAGGGCAGGTAAGAGGGCCAATCCTGCATGTTTCTCTTCTCATCTCAGCTGAGGGTTTTTTTATGCTACCGGTTCAAGTGAACCGGTCCAAACCGGTAGCATACCATCACTGCTGAACATCTGACATGGTTGTTGTTGTTGACAAAACTTTCAGAAAGAACACAGATTGGAACGTTTGCCTGACTTGGGAAGGTTCCAAGTTTCAAGCAATTAGACACACAGAGCAAAGGGTCTCAGCCTCAGCCTCTTGTGTGTGGGTTTGATGCATCTCATGTTGGGTTGGTGGTGCAGATGGAAAGGAAATGCTCCGCTCCACACAGTCGTTTTGTATCGGATGCACACAGCTCTGCAGCTGATACAATCTGTCGTTCACATCTCGGAAAACAAGTGTTTTGGCATAAAAAAAGAGTCCGACCCTATGAATAGATAGTTAATACACACAAAGCCTGAATGCATTATTTGTCTTACTTTAGCCAACTCCTAAAGCAATCAGCTTTACAAAGGATTGCTAACAGAATCACAAGAGTTATAATCAGATAGATTCATGGGTAAGTAAAGCTATTTAAACTTGTAACAAAAGCTATTATGATACAAATAGCTGTAACAGAGCAACTCCCACAAAAATCATTCAGTATCACACCCTGATAAGGTTAAGGTACACAGAACCATTGCTGTATGAAAAGAGAAAAAACATTTAAGGTAGTATTTTTGCTTTAAACATGTGGCAGCCAAACAGGTTGAATTACCACACCTTATACTTCAGCCTACTAACTGTTTCAAGAAAACACCCAGGAATAACATTTAGAATATTAGAACATGGAATAAGAGAGGAGGAAGGGACCTTGGAGGTCATCTAGTCCCAACCACCTTCTCAAGCAGAAAAGTCTATTCCATTTCAGACAAATGAGTGCCCAGTCTCTTCTTGAAAGCCTTCAGTGATGGGGCACCCACAACTTCTGAAGGCAAGCCGTTCCACTGAGTCTAACTTTGAAAGGTATCGCTTCCATTGGATTCCTATTAATAGGAGGAGTAAACTTTTGCAAGGCAATGAACACAAATATATAGTAAAAAGATCTGCCTACAGTTAAGATACACAGTCAAATGAAGTAGAAATAAAACTATCAGTTATTTTAAATGATCTATGAGAGAAACATGCAAACCATCAAGCCTCCAGATATGCATTTTTCATTAAGAGATAGATATAAATACATATTAAAATACATCTAGTTTCCCAAAAAAAGAGATACCAGTTTGGTAATTCATTCTGGACAGATATCACACTGATCTTTTGGCAATGTCCCTAAGAGCTTATGTGACTAATGAATGATATTGCCAATGGAATATTTTAATATGAAGTAACCTGTTGTAACCCTTGTAACCTGTTCATATGATCCATCAAAAATACTAGCTGCTTTTAAAATTACATGCCTTCCAACCAGTATTTCTTCTTTAAACACATTGTCTATTTGAGAAGAATTACTTGGGTGAACAAGTAACAATTGCTAAAAATTATGGTGAATGGTCTCACCATTCAATCTGGCCAAATTGTAGCTCAAACCTCCTTCTGGTACTGTATTTCTTTTTAGCAAGCTCAGTTGGTCTGCTCCTACTTTTTTTTTTATTTTGGTTTGTTTTGGTTTTTTGAGAGAAAGAAAATAAGCCCACGGGTCTTGCTTCTTGATGTGCACTCACTTTTAGATACTTTTTGAATTAATCCAGTGGGAAGTTCTCAAGCAGAGCCCCTAAAAGAAATGCATTCCACATGACTTATGGAATAAAAATTTAGGTTTGATGAACACTGAAAAGAGTTAACAAATAAACAATGCACCATGCAATGATCTTAAGTCAAATTAGAATTGTCAACATTTCATTCTAACCATTAAGAATTCATATAGTTGCCTGTCCTATAAGATATTGGATATGAATATGAAGTTGCTTTTTCCTTGGTCTATTTAACTCAGCATTGCTTACACTAATTGGGAGTGTGTCTATAGTCCTTCAGGGCCCCGTTACATTCAAAATAATGGAGGTCAGGCTTTCAAAATTTTATCTACATCCACACATTTTGCTCCTCAAAACATGACACCAAGAACAGTCAAGACATATTAAAAGGACATTCATTGTGAAGCGAGGACAGAATAAAGCAGCTCAGGCTGCCCTCTTGTGCTAAAAGAACAGAAGACATAATTATTCAAGTTGCAACCTATGCAGCTGTTCTAACAGTCTTTTCTTAAGGTGCCATTTTTCAAAGACCAGATCAACTTGGTAAATCAAATTCTTACCAGCAGTTTGCCAAGAGGCACTTTGCCAAGATTAAGAATGGGTGTTGCACACACAGCTTGCTTAGCTGCACCAGCAATTGGCAGTGCCAAAAGTGCTTTTTCAGGAGGCAACTGGACTTTCTTGTTTTTACTTTTGAAGACGTTTCGCTTCTCATCCAAGAATCTTCAGCTCTGGAATGAAGGATTTATGTTCCTTGCAGACAGACATCTGGTAATTTGCATCCTTTTAGAGGGTCATTGAAACACTTGGATTTCCAGAGGGAAAGAAAAAAAAATTGCAGACTACAGGAACCAGGAGGATTATTTAGGTGACCTAGAGGACACAGATAAATCTCCTAATGCTTCAATGACCCTCTAAAAGGATGCAAATGACCAGCTGTCTGCAAGCATTATAAAACCTTCCATTCCCCACTATCCTGTCAGAGCTGAAGAAGCTTATTGGATGAGAAGCAAAACATCTTCAAAAAAAAATAAGAATTGTCACTAATAGGGAGAATTTCAAAATGAATATTTTACCCAGAATTTTATATTTGTTTCAAACAATACCAATTAGGCTTAGAAAGGACTACTTTGAAGATTTTATAACAAAATTGTGTTGAAATATATATGGCAAGGTAAAGAAAGTGAGAATAAAGTTAAAACTTTTACAAGATGCTAAGATTAGAGTAGGATTTGGTCTGCCTAATTGAGTTGGTACTACCAAACTACAAACTTGACATGGGCTAAGGAATGGATAACATTAAGAAATACTAGATTGTTGTCATTAGAAGGACATGATCTGTTGTTGGGGTGCATGCCTTTTTATGGTATAAGGGAACTAAAATACAGGGGTTATTTTAGAAAACATCATATACGGAGTCTTTGTGGTTAAATTGGGAGAAGATTAAAAGACAATGTTATTTGAAAATTCCGAGTATGGTTATCACTATTGAAGCGTTTTCTTATCCTATAACATATAAGAAAGGAAACAAACAGTTAGATATGGGGAAATTTTGAATGAAAAAGGTGAACTTAAATCTATGCAAAAACTAGAAGAACAAGTATAAAGATGAATTTGGTTCTTATGCGCAAATACATTCAAGGTATGAAAAAGATTTTAAAACAGGTTCTATAATAAATTGACTGATTTTAATAAGATTTTGACAGGTACTGATGAAAAGGTGATTAAAAAATTGTATGGATATTTATTAGAATTAAACTAGAAGAAGAACAAGTTAAAGAACAATATTGTTTGGGGAAGAATTTTGGATATGGGATTGATCTAAGAAAATTGGCAAAAATTGTGTCTCAAAATTATAAAATGACAATGTCAACAGCATTTAAAGAAAAATTGTATAAGATGTTTTATAGGTGGCATTTTCCCCCGACAAGATAGCAAGAACACTATGTTCAAGAATAAATCCGAAAGATATTGGAAATGTCATCAGATACCTGGCTCATATTACCATATGTGGTGGACTTGTGCAGATGCAAAAAAATATTGTGACTAAAATCACACCATGGTTGGAAAAAAATGGCTAAAAAGCATATAGATTTAAAAACCAGAGCATATTTTTATTGGGAATTCTACCTGATACATATAGCAAAGATTTAAAATATTTGATTGTAAATGTATTAACAGCAGCTAGGATTGTATTTGCTAAAATTGGAAAAATGAGAAAATTACCATCGCAGGAGGAAACTATCAAGAAAATACTGCAATGTGCTGAAAATGAGTAGACTGACATTTGAAATTAGAGACAAAAAGGATAAACAATTTTACAAAGTTTGGACCTTTTCTCAATGGTTAGATGACAAAATATAATAATAGAATATGAAATTTTAAAAATAATGAATATATAAAGATGTATTTCTATTATTATTATTATTATTATTATTATTATTATTATTTATATAATGTTTTTAAAGATAGATTTGGGAAAACTATATGAATTGTTATAAAATAAACTAAGTAAAGTATAGCTAATCTCGCAAAGTATGAATGAACAAAATTATAAGTCAAATGATTGATTAATAATTAATACTAGGATATTCAATCTTTGATTGATAATATGGATTATCATGTAATGTAACTGTAACGGAGACTATGAAATCGAAGCACAAAAAATTTGCAAACCAACCGACACACTGCTTGTACACTTATGGAAGAAAGATGGATGTTTATATGTTTTGTTTGTTTTTTGTTTGTTTTTAAAAATCAATAAAACTTAACCCCCCCAAAAAAAGAAAAAACATGAAAGTCCAGTTGCCACTTGAAACACTTTGGGACAACCATGACCTAGATGAGTGAGAATCTCGACAGACAACTAAGGTTATAAGGAGCTGGTAACCTTAGAAGTTAGTTCCTTAGAACTAACTAAGGAACTTAGTTACAAGGTGCGCATCAAAATGATCTACTTAATGCTGCTCTTCCTACCATTACTGTGACCAGTAAAAAATGTGTTATTTATTCACCTATTAAATCTCTCAATCTCTCTCTTTCAGGCATTCAGGGTGGAGAGCAGCTGCCTAGTAGCACTTTTTTCTCTTCTGACACTCGCAACAACTGATACCTTTTAATAAAATACCGTATATTACCCCCAAAAAGGAGCTACCAGGAACCTTCTGATCTCTCACCCCGCCCCTACCCACTCCTGGTCACATTTTCTCATTTTTACATGGTTCATATTTGCTTTATGCTGTGTGCCACTAAGATACTGAGTATGATGGATGCTCTAAGAGTTTAAATAGAACACTGTAATTGGAAACTCAGCACACGTCAGAAACATGCTTCAGCATGCCCAGTGAGGTTTGGCCTAAAGAAAACACAGGGAGATACCAGCATGATACTTTTGTAAAAGCAAAAAGACCAGAAAAACTACTTTCACTGTGCAATGAATGAAACATTAACCAATAGTCTTGGTTAATGTCAGAAATACTTTCTGGCTTGATTTTATGGTCTTTAGTAAGCCTCTAATATTTTTCTTCTCTTCCAAGTTCTTTGTGAGTCACAGAACTCAAGGGAGGAAGGAGACAACTCTTGACAGTGAAAAAGGCTTTTAAGGAAGCGGAAGTTGCCTTATCCACAAAGAAGGTGAGGAAAGATCTCAAATCATTAAGAGCTATCTGCTATTAGGCACCTCCCCTCAATGGCAGTCAGATGACTTATCCTTGCTATGTACACTCCAGGTTCAGGCAATCTAAGATTTGTAAGCCTTTTTCATGCCATGGTTTCATGTGTAATTTGAAATCAGTCTTTAACCATACTTAAAATTGAATTATAAATGAAAGGAAACATATGTGAATTAAGACATACTATACATACCTCGATTTATGGCATACAAGAGCTGAGATACGTTGTCTTTTTTATACTAATTCTATGAAACTGTTAGTTGCATTTAAGTTTTGATTTTCCAGTGCAACCATCTTGAGGTCATTTTCTCTTTAAAAAAATGTTAGGTGGTAATATTTTCAGACAAATAAGTGAGAACAATGGAGTTTGGTTAATATTATTCGAAATGATGTCACAGTTTAAGAAAAAAAAAACTCTTAAATCATAAGCGTGCTCCCTCTCTGGCAATTTGGACAATGTGATTTCTAGGCCTATTTTATGCACAAAGCCAGCTGGGTAACACTAGGCCAGTCTGACTCTCTCAGTTCTAAGAAGGAGGCAATGGAAAACCACTTTTGAAAGCTTACACAGAAAACTTGCAAAATTCTGTCCAGGTAACCAATGCACTCAACGAACACATATATACAAAAAGTAAAAGAATAAGACAACCAAAATACTCAGTGGGATACAACAGCTTCTGTTCTATATGTAAATGGTTGACTCCTAGACTACAGTTCTGATTGGTCCAGTAAAGTAAGAAGTGGATTGGTTAATTATGTTTTGTTTGTTTTTTGTTTGTTTTTAAAAATCAATAAACTCTAACCCCCCCAAAAAAAGAAAAAAACATGAAAGTCCAGTTGCCACTTGAAACACTTTGGGACAACCATGAACTAGATGAGTGAGAATCTCGACAGACAACTAAGGTTATAAGGAGCTGGTAACCTTAGAAGTTAGTTCCTTAGAACTAACTAAGGAACTTAGTTACAAGGTGCGCATCAAAATGATCTACTTAATGCTGCTCTTCCTACCATTACTGTGACCAGTAAAAAATGTGTATTTATTCACCTATTTAAATCTCTCAATCTCTCTCTTCAGGCATTCAGGGCGGAGAGCAGCTGCGCCTAGTAGCATTTTTCTCTTCTGACACTCGCAACAACTGATACCTTTTAATAAAATACCGTATATTACCCCAAAAAGGAGCTACCAGGAACCTTCTGATCTCTCACCCCGCCCTACCCACTCCTGGTCACATTTTCTCATTTTTACATGGTTCATATTTGCTTTATGCTGTGTGCCACTAAGATACTGAGTATGATGGATTGCTCTAAGAGTTTAAATAGAACACTGTAATTGGAAACCAGCACACGTCAGAACATGCTTCAAGCATGCCCAGTGAGTTTGGCCTAAAGAAAACACAGGAGATACCAGCATGATACTTTTTGAAAAGCAAAAAGACCAGAAAAACTACTTTCACTGTGCAATGAATGAAACATAACCAATAGTCTTGGTTAATGTCAGAAATACTTTCTGGCTTGATTTTATGGTCTTTAGTAAGCCTCTAATATTTTTCTTCTCTTCCAAGTTCTTTGTGAGTCACAGAACTTCAAGGAGGAAGGAGACAACTCTTGACAGTGAAAAAAGCTTTTAAGGAAGCGGAAGTTGCCTTATCCACAAAAGAAGGTGAGGAAAGATCTCAAATCATTAAGAGCTATCTGCTTATTAGCACCTCCCCTCAATGGCAGTCAGATGACTTATCCTTGCTATGTACACTCCAGGTTCAGGCAATCTAAGATTTGTAAGCCTTTTTTCATGCCATGGTTTCATGTGTAATTTGAAATCAGTCTTTAACCATACTTAAAATTGAATTGATAAATGAAAGGAAACATATGTGAATTAAGACATACTATACATACCTCGATTTATGCATACAAGAGCTGAGATACGTTGTCTTTTTTATACTAATTCTTATGAAACTGTTAGTTGCATTTAAGTTTTGATTTTTCCAGTGCAACCCATCTTGAGGTCATTTTCTCTTTTAAAAAAATGTTAGGTGGTAATATTTTCAGACAAATAAGTGAGAACAATGGAGTTTGGTTAATATTATTCGAAATGATGTCACAGTTTAAGAAAAAAAAACTCTTAAATCATAAAGGTGCTCCCTCTCTGGCAATTTGGACAATGTGATTTCTAGGCCTATTTTATTGCACAAAGCCAGCTGGGTAACACTAGGCCAGTCGACTCTCTCATTTCTTAAGCAAGAGGCAATGGAAAACCACTTTTGAAAGCTTACACAGAAAACTTGCAAATTCTGTCCAGGTAACCAATGCACTCAACGAACACATATATACAAAAAAGTAAAAGAATAAGACAACCAAAATACTCAGTGGGATACAACCAGCTTCTGTTCTATATGTAATAATGGTACTCCTAGACTACAGTTCGTGATGGTCCAGTAAAGTAAGAAGTGGATTGGTTCACATAGGAACAATCCAAAAGAGCTGCTGAAAGGCGGCAATTCAGGAATGCCATAGGCTGAAAGCAGGCAGGCCAGCCTGTATAAAAGGCTGGCTCGGCTGCAGCCAAGCTTTCTATTCTGACTGTTGTTTGAATAAAGCCTTTTGTTGTTGGAACCCGGTCTACCTCGTGTGTTTTCCGAATAAAACACTGGCGACGAGGATGGGATCGTCTGAACGCGAAACCTGCACGCGGTGATAAGAAGCCAGACGCCAGCAGAGATGTCTGGAAGCAACGCACCACCCGCACCCTTCAATCTCTAGCGAAGAGATTGGGGAGTCATATACAGATCACTTCCAAATGTATCTGGAGAGCAATGAAATGGATGACATCTCGGAACAACGCAAGCGAGCTGTATTCCTCACCCATTGCGGACCAACGGTGTAAAATGGCAAAAGCCCTTGCGAAGCCCCGAGACGTTAAGCAACTAACGTGGCCAGAACTACAAAGAATCCTCAAAGCACACTACGCTCCTGTAGTGTCAAATCTAATAAAGCGGCATGAGTTCTACCGGCAGAGACCAGCGAGAAGGGGAGACCGTCGCCGATTTCGTGGCTGCTCTAAGACAAATAGGTGAATGTTGACTTCCTGAATATCGACGAAGCGATGAGGATCGCGTGGTGTTGGGGCTTAGAGACACTACCGCCGCAAATAAACTACTAAACAAGCCCAACGTCGCTGTGACCGAAGCAATCGCGGAAGCCATGGCCGCCGAAGCCAAAGAAATCGGCGGTCACAATGAAGAAAATGAACAAAAATGGTGAAGAAACAACCCCAACTAGAGAAAGAAAGCAGCCTACCACCACCACCCACTTCGAAGAGTTGAGAGAGGAAACCGAATCGAGCGAGGAAGACGACGAGGTCCACCGTCTTCTCGCAAATAAAAAGAGCGCGGGAAAGAGGAATTGGCGGGAATGCGCTGGCTGCGGAGGAAACCATGCCCAAGCCAATGCAGATTTCTCAATGCTATCTGCAGGTACTGTAAAAACACGGCACATCGAAAAAGTCTGCAGAAACAAGAAAAGCTACAGCCCCACGAGACGCAGAAATTCCCCAACACGAGCCGAGCCTAACGAGCGGAAGAAAGTGGCAACAAAGAAAACGAGCCAATACACACCAAACCTTCACTATAGAAAGCGCTCAGACGGAAAGCGGCAAGAAGATTAAAGTGACTGTAACAATCGAAGGGAAGCCCTGTAAGATGGAAGTGGATTCGGGTCCTTCCTTTCGATGTGTCTTGGATCCATTAAAAAACTAGTCCCAGACATCAAATCCAGACAATTGCAAAAACAACCTTTGACTCTCAAAGACTAATCAGGAACCGAATCCCTGTAGTTGGCATGGGACAATTTTTGGTCACCTATAAGCAACATGTCAAAAGACTGCCGCTAACCATAGTCGACCGGGACAGACCGAGCCTCCTGGGCATCGAATGTTCGCACCTTGGCATCGATGACCAGGATCGATCGAGTGACTACAAACCGGTTGGAAGATGACCTCATCTGCGAATTCCAAGACGTTTTGACGGCTCACTGGGCAAGTAATCGGGGAAACCCTATTTCTTTTAGCCTAGATCCCAAATAGCCCAAGAGATTAAAAGCCAGACGAGTTCCCTTTGCGCTAAAGGCAAAGATAGAGGAACAACTCGACAAGCTAATAGCCCAGGGGTGTTGGGAACCTGTGGACCACGCCAAATGGGAAACGCCTATTGTTACACCCATAAAAACCAGATGGTCCATTAGAATCTGTGTGACATAAAGCCAACCTTGAAACACGCTTTTACAACAAGCCGCATTACCCGGTGCCAGTAGTCCAACATTTGCTTCAACTCCTGGGCAAGGGCCAAAGTTTTTTGCTAAAACTGGACTTGGCGCCAAAGCCATTATCAGCAACTACCAGTGACCAGAGACAGCAGAAGCGGCCAAAAACTTATATAACACACAATGGAGCGCATTCAAATGCCACGACTCCAATTTGCGAGTAAGCGTGGCACCGGGCGTTTCCAAAGTTTGCATGGAACGTCTCCTTAATGGCATAACAGGAGTCCGTTCCCTATTTCGACGACGTCCTAATCTCGGCCAGAGATGAGACTCAATTAAGAAAAAGATCTCACAGAAGTACTAACGAAAATTTAGGGAATCTGGCCTCAAGGTAAAAAGGGAAAAATTGCTGCTAATAAAAAAAGCGTTGAATTTCTTGGGCTACTCAATTAGACAACGTGAGGGCATCCACCCCCAGAAAAAAAATCAAGGCCATCCAAGAAGCACCTGAACCGAGAAACAGAAACAGAACTGCAAGCCTTTTTAGGATTATTAATTTTATCATGTATTTCTGCCAAACAAGGCCACTATAGCTGAACCGTTACACCGCCTCTTAGATAAAAAGGCAAACTGGACGTGGGGTAGCAAAGAAGGAATGCTTTCCAAAATATTTAAAAAGTGCTAACAGTCCAACAAACGTTCTTATCCAATTTAGCAACACACTGCCTTTAATGAGTGACCTGCGACACTTCACCATTTGGAGTAGGTGCCGTTCCTGAGCCAGCCAACTTCTGATGGCAGAGAAAGCCACCCGTCGCATATTTATTCTAGGACCTATCAAAGGACTGAGCGAAATTACAGTCAACTGGACAGGGAAGCCCTAGGCAACAGTCGCTGTGGAGTAAAAGCTTCCACTGAATATACTGTACGGGCGGGTTTTCAATTATAACGGATCACAAACCACTGATGGAATTTTGGTAGGGAAACAAGCCGACCGCCGGTAACATACTGTCACAAAATTTCTAGATGGTCAGAGTTCCTTGCAGCCTATCTATACTCTGACACATCGGCCAGGGAAACAAATTTCCCATGCCGGACGCTCTTGAGCAGAGCACCCCCTACCACCCACTGATGAAGAGCCCGGCACCAGCCCAATGGACATCGCTGCAAATAGAGACTTGTTCGATCTACCCATTCCGCCTATGATGTCGCAAGAGCACCGGCTAATGGACTCATCTGAGCTGCCCATATTCTGACTGGGTAGGTAAAGGTGCCGGAGACCAAAAAACTGAAACTTTTAAACCTTTCCGGTCCAGACAGACTGAACTTTCTATTTCAAAAAGGGTGTTTGTAGTGGGGAGATCGGGTGTCAATCCCAACCAAGTTGCAGCCCAGGGTACGTAGGGTATTGCACGAAGGTCACCCTGAATGTTAAGATGGAAAAGCCTAAGCCAGGAATGCTATTGTTGGTGGCAGGTATTTGATAAGGACAGGAGTATTGGTAAGGCTCTGCCAAAAATGCCAGGAATCAGAACCTTCTCGCCAAAAGCACCCATCAGGACTGGGAGACCCCTAGGGGACCGCTGTGTCAAGAATTCATATAGATTTCAGCGGGTCCAACCAGGCATTACCTTTCTGGTTGTCGTTGATGCCTACTCAAATTGGCTTTGAAGTAAAATTCATGCCAATCAACGACAAACAGAAATGCGATAATAAAAAAATAGACGACCTTTCGCCACCCATGGTCTACCAGACGTTCTTGTCTTGGACAATGGACCACAAACTTAAACAAGCTTGCAATATCGGCAATACCTGCCTCCCTAGGTATCAGACATGCCCTAACCGCGCCGGCCATCCGGATGTCGATTTACAAAAGAAGGGCTAGAAAGAGATGGACACAGAGATGTACCAACAAAAATAAAACCGCTTTCTTCACACTCCAGCACATAACGCCCAGTTACAGAATTACTAATCAAGTTCCCCGGCGGAATTACTTATTGGGCGAAAAATTACGATCACACCTTGACAGACTCACCCAAATTTTAACCCAGAAAACCCCCTGATTCCTCCCACAAGGTTTAGGCAATTCGAAATAGGCCGACTGTTATACGCAAAAACTTCACAGGTGAACCGGTATGGGTGACCAGGACAAATTACCCAAGCACAGGCCCCAAATCCTACCGTTGTAACGGTAGACGATGGCAGGGAGTGAAGCAGCACATAGACAGGCTTTGTTCCCGAATAATAGAGAGGCACAAGACACACAACCAGTCGCCGACAATTTACCCAACAAATCTCAAAACCAGGGTGGGGGAAAGGCGAGAGTTAATAAAGAACCTTTAAAACCAAAACCAAACGAATTGTACGAACAAAAAGAGCAAATAAAAGACTCACTGTTTGAAGACGAGACTTCGGGAAGAGCCCATCGTGAAGAGGGCAGCCAGGCCAGCTCAACCCTGCCCAATGCGAAAGGGGAGCGGCAAAACCGCCGCCTAAAGCAACTCAGGCCGCGCGGTAAAATGGCTGGACTCACCTTTCCAGACGGTTCCAGAACGAAGATCGGAAGACCAGCAGCCCATCCGAACCGGTCGAAGTCTTCGCCTAAGAAATGACTGCGGCAAGTCAAAAATCGAGGTCAGGAGAAGCCCCAAACCTACCTGGCGTGACTATGTAACTACGTAGGACTGTTAACTAAAGAGGAGGGGTGTTCTGATATGTAAAATGGTGCACTCCTAGACTTACAGTTCTGATTGGCTCCAGTAAAAGTAAGAAAAGTGGATTGCGTTCACTAGGAACCAACCAAAGAGCTGCTGAAGGCGGCAATTTCAGGAGATGCCCATAGGCTGAAAGCAGGCAGCGCCAGCCTGTATAAAAGGCGGCCTCGGCTGCAGCCAAAGTTGTTTCCTATTCTGACTAATTGTATAATAAGCCTTTGTGTTGAACCCGTCTACCTCGTGTGTTTCCGTAAAAACAGCTTCACTTTAGGAACCAAAGTAATTGCTGCAGCCCGGAGGCAGCCTTTTTACAGGCGGCCGCCTGCTTTCACCTATGCAATTCCCTTGAAATTTGCCGCCTTTCAGCAGGCTCTTGATTGGTTCCTAGTGAACAATTCCACTTCTTACTTTACTGGACCAATCAGAACTGTTATCTAGGAGTTCAAACCTTTACATATAAGAACCCCCTCCCCTCTTAGTTCCAGTCCTACGTAGGTTACATAGTCACGCAGGTAGGTGGGGCGTCTCCTGCAACTCGTTTGACTTGCGCGTTTCATTCTTAGCGAAATCTTCGACCGGTTCGGATGGGGCTGCTGTGTTCTTCCGATCTTCGTTCTGACCGTCTGAAGGGTGAGTCAGCCATTTTACCGCCGCCTGAGTTGCTCTTAGGCCGGCGGTTTTGCCGCTTCCCACCCATTTCCATTTGGGGGCAGGTGAGCTGGCTGGCTGCCCTTCCGATGGGCTCTTCCCGGCAAGTTCTCTTTCAAACAGTGAGTCTTTATTTGTCTTTTTGTTTCGTACAATTCGTTTGTTTGGATTTAAACGGTTCTTTATTAACTTCTCGCCTTTCCCCCACCCTGGTTTTGAGATTGTCAGGTATTGTCGGCGAGACGGTTGTGGTCTGTGGGCCTCTCTTTATTCGGGATCAAAGCTGCTCTATGTGCTTGCTTCACTCCCTGCCATCGTTCTACCGTTAAACGGTAGGATTTGGGCCTGGACTGAGTAATTGTCCTTGGTACCCATACCGGTTCACCTGTGAAGTTCTTGCGTATAACAAGTCGCCTATTTTCGAATTGCCAAACCTTGTGGAGGGAAATCAGGGGTTTTTCTGGGTTATAAAATTTTGGGTGTAGTACTTGTCAAGGTGTGATCGTAATTTTCGCCCCATAGTAATTCCGCCGGGGACTTGTTAGTAATTGTACTGGGCGTTATGTGCTGGAGTGCTGAGTAAACGGTTTACGTTTTTGTGGACACTACTCCTGTTGTCCATTCTTTCTAGCCCTTTTTTTAAGATCGACCATCCGATGGGCCGGCGCTGTAGGGCAATGTCTGATAACCTAGGGAGGCTAGGATTGTCGGAATTGCAAGCTTGTTTAGTTGTGGTCCATTGTCCAAGGACAAGAACGTTCTGGTAGGACCATGCGGTGGCGAAAAAGGTCGTTCTAATTTTTATTAGCATTTCTGTTGTCCGTATGCCATTGATTTTTATTCAAGCCAATTTGAGTAGGCAAATTTCACGACAACCAGAAGGTATGCCCCTTGTTGGACCGTGAAATCTATATTGAATTCTTGACCACGGTCCCCTTAGGGGTCTCCCTAGTCCCTTGATGGTGCTTTTGGCGGGAAAGGTTCTGATTCCCTGGCATTTATGGCAAAGCTTACCCAATACTCTATGATCCTTATCAAATACCTGGCCACCACACATAGCTCCTGGCTAGGCTTTCATCTTAACCATTCCAGGGTGGACCTGTCGTGCAATAACCCTTAGTAACCCTGGGCTGCAACTTGGTGGATGACCACCCGATCTCCCCCACGAACAAACACCCTTTTGAATAGAAAGTTCAGTCTGTCTGCGACGAAAGGTTAAAAAGTTCAGTTTTTTTGGGTCTGCCGGCCAGCCTTTACCTACCCAGCCAAGAATATGGCAGTCAATGAGTCCTAGCGGTGGTCTTCGACCATTCATTAGGCGGAGATGGGTAGATCGCGGACAAGTCTCTATTGCAGCCGATGTCATTGGCTTGGTGCCGGGTCTTCATCAGTGGGTGGGTAGGGCTGCTCTGCTAAAGCATCGTCCGCATATGGAAATTTGGTTTCCCTGGCCGATGTGTCAGAGTAGGAGGAATAGGCTGCAAGAACTCTGACCATCTAGACATTTTCGGTTGACAGTATGTTAGGCGTCGGCTTTGTTCCCACCAATTATTCACCATCAGTGGTTTTTTGATCCGTTTAGTAAATTTTGAAACCCGCCACAGATTTATCGTGGTAAGCGTTATATTACTCCAGCGAACTGTTGCTATGGCTTCCCCTGTCCAGGTACTGTAAATTTCGACTCAGTTTTTGAGTAGAGTCCTTAGAATAATATTGCGACGTTGTGGCTCTCTGCCCAATCAGGAAGTTGGTGGCTCAGGACGGCACCTTACTCCAAAGTGGTGATGGTCGCAGGTCCACTCTTAAAGGCAGTGCTGATGATGAATTGATATCCTAAATTTGGATAAGAACGTTTTGTTGACGTTAGCAACTTTTAATATTTTGAAATGCATTCTGTCTTTCTTTGCTACCCACGTCCAGTTTGCTCTTTTTATCAAGAGGCGCGAAATATCGATGTACCTTATGTACACGGTTTCAGCTATAGTGGCCTTGTGTTGTGCGAAATTACTATGATAAATTGAATTAATAAGTCCTAAAAAGGCTTGCAGTTACTGTTTGTGTTTCTCTCTCTGTTCAGGTGCTACTTTGGATTGCCTTGATTGTTTTTATCTGTAGAGCGGTGAAAATGCCCTCAAGCCGTCTATGAGTTAGCCCAAGAATCGAACGCTTTGTGTTGCATTAGGCAGCATGTTTTTCCCTTTTACCTTTGAGGCCAGATTCCCTAAATTTGTTGATTATGTTAAACTTCTGTATGGAATGCTTTTTCTTAAGTTGAGTCCTCATCTCTGGCCGAATGTGAGGGAACGCGTTCTGAAATAGGGAACGGACTCCTGTATAGCCATTAAGGAGACCGTGTTCCATCAACTTTGGGAAATCAAGAGCCGAATCCGAACAAGGTTGCCCCGACTTACTCCAAATTGGAGTCCGGGTGCCATTTGAATGCGCCCTTGTGTGTGACATAGTTTGCGCTCATGGTGCTGTGCTTGGGAGTCCCTGGTGAGTTGCCTGATAGGCTTGCGCCAAAAGCCAGTTGTAGCGAAGAAACTGCCCTTGCCAGAGATGTGAAGCAAGTGGACTACTGGCACCGGTATGCGCTTGGGTTGATAAAAGCGTAGGGTTCAGGTTAGCCTATATAGTCACCACAGATTCTCTAATGGACCCCATCATGTTTTATGGTGTAACAGATAGGCGTGTGTCCCATTGGCACGTGGCACAGGTTCCAACAACCCTTTGAGGCTATTAGCTGGTCGAGTTTGTTTCCTCATCTTTCCTTTATAGCGCAGAATGTGGAATCTTCGTGGCTTTATAACTCTTGGGGCTAGTTGGGGATCATAGGCGTACAAAGAAATAGGGTTTCGCCCGATACTTGCCAGTGAGCCGTCAAAAAACGTCTTGGAATTCGCAGATGAGTCATCGTCCATAACGGTGAGTCAGGGCTCGATCGATCCTGGTCATCTCCGAGCCCAAGGGTGCGAAAACGCAGTGTCGATCCCAGGAGGCTCCGGTCTGTCGAACAGGATCCGACTATGGTTAGCGGCGCATCTTTTACTGTTGCTTATAGGTGACCAAAATTGTCCCATGCCACCTACAGGTGATTCGGTTCCCATTATCTTTGAGATCATAAGTCGTTGTTTTGCAATTGTCTGCATTGACTGACTAGTTTTTGTAATGGTATACCCAAGACCACCATCGAAAAGGAAGTGACCCGGGAATCCCAGCTTCCATCTTACAGGGCTTCGTTCGAATGTGTACAGTCACTGTTTACATCTTTCTTGCCGCGTTTAATTAAAACCGTGGCGCTTCATTAGATGAAGGTTTGTGGTGGTTATTGGCTCGTGTTCTCTGTTCCAGCCTTCTTCCCGCTCGTTTAAGAGCTCGGCTCGTGTTGGGAATTTTCTGCGTCTCGTGGCTGAGCTTTCTTGTCTTTGGCAGACTTTTTCGATGTGCCCGTTTTTTGACAGCTACCATGAAGCATGCATTGAAGAATCGTGATTCGCGCTGGCATGGTTTTTCCTCCGCAGCCAGCCCATTCCCGCCAATATCCTTCGTTTCGCCGCTCTTTTTTATTTCTCGAGATAGACGATGGACTCGTCGTCTTCCTCGTAATCGATTCGTGTTTCCTCTCTCAACTGCGTCGAATGTGGGATGGTGGTGGTAGCTGCTTTTCTTTCTTCTAGTGGGGTTGTTTCTTCACCGATTTTATGTTCATTTTTTCATTGTGAACCGCCGATTCTTTGCGGCTTCGGCTGGCCATGGCTTGCCGCGATTGGCTATTCGGTCACAGCGAGTTTGGGCCTTGTGTATAGTAGTTGTACTTGCGCGCGGTAGGTGTCTCTAAGACCCTAACTACAGCGATCTCTCATCGCTTCGTCGATATCAGGAAATGTCAGCATCACCCCCTATTGTGTTCTTATAGCAGCAGCTCACGAACATCCGGCACGGTCTCCCTTCTCGCTGGTCCTCTGCGGTAGATAGAACTATGCCGCTTTATTAGATTTGACACTACCGGAGCGTTAGTGGGCTTTGAGGATTCTTTGTATTCTGGCCACGTTAGTGCTTAACGTCTCGGTGGCTTTCGCAAGCTTTTTTTGCCATTTTGAACACACCGTTGGTCCGCAATGAGGTGAGGGAATACAGTTCTCGACTTTGTCCGTTGACTCCGATGATGTATCCATTCATTGTCTCAGATACATGTTTGGAGAGTGAGTGTTATATGACTCCCATCCTCTCGCTAGGATGTGAAGGTCGGGTGGTGGCGTTGCTTCCAGACATCTCTGCTGGGCGTCTGGCTTCCTGATATCACCGGCGTGGCCAGTTTTCGGCGCTCAGGACGCGCCAATCCTCGTCAGACAGTGTTTATTCGGAAAACACAAGAGCTAACCGGGTTCCAACAACAAAAGACCTTTATTCAAACAACAGTCAGAATAGGAACGCTTGGCTGCAGCCTGAGGCCAGCCATTTTATACAGGCTGGCCTGGCCTGCTTTCAGCCTATGGCATTGCCCTTGAAATTTGCCGCCTTTCAGCAGCTCTTTGGATTGGTTCCTAGTGA
>BHFT01057214.1:0-17951 GCA_004320025.1 Laticauda laticaudata
CCCCTCAAATGGAAGGAAAGCAGAGCCCCCCCCCCAAAAAAAAACTGGTCTCATTTTTATATCTCCCCAAAGTCAAAGAAAACCTCCCTCCTTCATCAGGTGTGGCTGCCTGGAGTTGGGGCAGGGAAGGAGGGCCAGGCTGCTTCCATCCCTCCCCCCACTTACACTTTCCAGACAGAAGAGTGTGCAGGGAAGGGAGGCTGAGCTGAGGGGCCTCAGGGCAATTGTCACTGGGAGAAACAGAGGCAGAAAGGAGGCTTTGCTCTTCTTGGGAGGCAGCACCCCTCAGCTGCCTTGGGAGGGCTTCTTAGCCCGCAGAAGGACTACCACCCTCAGTGATTAATTGGGGAGAAGGAGAGAAGCTGAGGAAAAGCTCTTGGCAGTCTTTTAGTCCAGCCCCCTGCTCAAGCAGGAGAATCTACTCTTTCAGATAAATGGCTGTGTGGTCTCTTCTTAAAAACCTCTAATGATGGAGCACCCACGATTTCTGAAGGCAAACTGTGCCACTAGTTAACTGTCTTCACTGTAAGATGTTTCTCCTTAATTCCAGATTGCTTTTCTCTTTGATTAGTTTCCAACCATTTCTTATCCTGCCCTCTGGTTCTTTGTAGAATAATTTGATCCCCCTCTTCTTTGTGGCAGCTCCTCAAATACTGGAATACTGCTATCATGTCATCCCTAATTCTTTTCTTTAGAATAGCCAAATGCAAATCCTGCAACTGTTCTTAACATCTTTTTTGTAGTATGATGACCAAAATTGGTTGCAGTATTCCAAGTGTAATCTTATTAGGCTTTTATAAAGTGATACTAGTACTTCACATGATCTTGATTCTATGGTGAGCTTGTCTTCTGTGTTGTTGGCTATTCCTGCCAGTTCAGTGTCATCTGAAAATTTGATGAATCTCCCTTCTATTCCCTCATCTAAGTCATTTATGAAGATATTGAAGAGTACTGGGCCTAAGACGGAGCCTTGTGGTATCCCACTTCTTCTCTCCATGTAGATGTAGTTATAAAGTTGATGAGCAGTCAGCTAGTCATAAATGAAAAGATAATAAAGCTTTAAAATCCAGGCATGCTTAGGAAAAATGAACAGCTAAAGAGAGAAGATGGTAAAAGACCCAATCTTCCGATTGCTCCTTATCGACAATTGCAGTCTTCAAGATCCTCTTTTCTCTGTAGGTACAATTGTCCAAAGGTGGTCTTGGGTCTTTTGTAGTCTCTTCAGAAAACAGGGAGCAAAACCGCCAAATAACCAGCTTTGTCAGTGAAATCAGCTATTTGGCAGGAGAAAAAGAGTGATACCATCTTGGGGAAAGTTTAGCAGCACTAATAATTTGATTGGTTTTCTTCTAGGTTTTATACACCTCTCTATCCATTATTTTTGGCCCTTTTTGTATGTAATATATGCTTTTTTTTCTCCTTAACTATGCTATCTACATCTGTGAATCAGAATGATTCTCTTTCTTTGGCTTTACTAATGTGCCTGACATAAAGACTTGTTGCCTTCAAGATAGCAGATTTTATTAGCGTGCATTGAGCACTGACTCCTATCACTTTATGCTATTCTTCAAGTTTTCTCCAGAAAACCCCTGAATTTAATGCTAAGGAGTTCAATTCCTTTTTATGATCTCTTTTATACAGCTTTACATCAGATCCAACTGACTAACACCACTCTTTTAGCCACACACTGAATTCACTATACATTGATCTTTTCCCTCTTGTTCCTTATATATCGCTAAAACCTCTGAAAAATAAGACTACACTCTGTCTTGCTAAACTCCTGTCCAAACATTGAAAATTCTTCTATATAGAAAACACATCTTTTCTGGACAGAAAAATGTTAAGATACACAACAATATCAACATCACTAGCATTTTTGAAAAGCTTAACAATGCGCCTCATTTCTTCTATCAGTAGTACCAGGCACATACCTCACCACCTTCAATACTTCCACATACATTCCTAAATAGACATCTCTTAGAATTGAGTCACTAACCAGAAGATGACTTTTTTTAGATACTTTCATCAACACACATGACTGATTTGCAACACCTGATGCAAACTTTCCCTTATCCGAGACAATTTCTTTTTCACATACCACAATTCCCTACCCTGTTAAATCATCATAATCACAAACAGCTAAACCTGCCATCTTACTACTATTAAGTTCAGCAGCATACTATAACTATTACACAGGGACACACCAAAAGCATCGTGTTCATGGTCTGCATCTCTCACTCTGACAGATCCCACAGTTGTCCAAATGAGAGGTCACCAACCTTTTGGATCTTAGGGACAACTAAATTCGTAATTTTAAATCTGCAGACTGCTAATATAATCTGCCTAATGAACAGCTGGGTGGGCGTGGTTAAATGGTCATCTGACTGGGTGGGTGTGGCCAACTTGATGTCACTCATGTCGAGGGGCGCCTTGCCAACCTCTCCTTGCCCCTCCCTTCCCAGCCACTCCTTGCCTGCCTGCACAGGCTCCTTAGGGCTCCAACAGGAAGCAGTTGTTGGAGCTAAGCAGCCACCATGAGAAAGAGTTGGTAAAACAGTTGGCTCAGTTCAAATTGGATCTGATCGAGAAGGAGGCTCAGCAGAAGCACCTCACTGAGGACCACAAGCATAGGTTTTCCAAACAGAGGAAAGGCATGAGGGAGTGCAAGGCCAGATAATGGTGCCTGAAGGCTCAGTGGGCTGAGATGGTCACCCAGTTCTGGGCCATGATGCAGTCCTACTGGAACAAAGCCCTCTGGCTCTTTGCACCAGTGGCACTTCCCCTCCAGCCTTCGCCCAAAACCCCGCACCAGGAGGCTGAAGCAGATCCAAGTCAGAAGTTCTGCCCCACCAACCCACACAAAAAGATCCTGAAGGGGGGAGACTCTCTGCAGCAACACAAACGTTCATTGCACAGGGGTTTGAGGACCCCTGATTTAGTGCAATATAAAAAATGCAAATAATTTTTCTGTGGACTACCAAAATTTTCTCACGGACCACCATTGGTCCATGGACCACTTGTTAGTGACTGCTGGTCCATATGACCTTTCTCCTGAAGGGTCTTTGTGGAAGAGGGGCTGATAATGGGACAGTTCAACAAAATACACCAACTGGGTCAGCTGCCGAATTTCAACCTGAAGAGCACAGGCTAAACATCTTGACAATCAATCTGTCTTTGTAAACTCACAATCTGCACACAAATAGGAATGGTATCCAAACTTAAAAAGAATACCATGAAAAACAGCTGCAAAACAAGTGTTGCACTGAATTAATCCAGACACTTACAAGCACCACTGTACCAACTACTGATGTTTTCAAACTACTGATGTTTTATAACTACTCTTTTGCTCATACGCTCACTTCTAGTCAGATTATCTTACAATGAGTAATTTCAGAGTTATTCATTCCAGCTTGCTCATTTTATATCACCTGATAGAATTATTTTTCCCTTGGATAACATTCATTCATATTGTTTCATTTTTCCCTAAATCTCATCGTTGGTGTTTTTATGAACACTCCCACAATATAGATGGCAGTATTTTTTGACATACCTCATAATCTTATAAATATTAATTAAGCCTATAGTTTCACTTCCCTGTTTGCATTACTGTCCTCTAAAAATTAGTTTGCCTTCTTTCAGATTTTTTTATATAATTCGCCTTTGCTAAGTTTTATAGGCAGACAACGTATTTTTCTTTACTTCCTTAACTAATACTCTTTACCATTTACTCATGTTATATTTTACTTTGCAGTCTTCCATATATCATGAGCATCATTAAAAGTACCCATGTATATATTGATTTTCATTTCTAAAGGTGGCTTTGGCTGTCAGAACTTCATATAATCATTATAGTGTAGATATAGTTTATTTTACCAGCCTTACTTATACTTGTGCAGCATGCAATATTCCCTTATAACAGTAAGGAGAATACTGATCAATTTGACATATTTAGGGTAGAATACCAAGGATACAATCAAAGCCATTTTACTCCAGCATGCTAATATTATTCTCTGCAAACTAATATCCTGATAGAGGGACTACCTTGTAAACCAACAATAACATGCTGATAAAGGAGAATATTTGTAGCTCAGGGTTGATACAAGGAGTCCTTGGTGCCTTCTGAGCTTGGTTGTTTTCTTGTAGATATTTCATTACCCAAATGAGGTAACATCATCAATGCTGGTAAGGAGTGCAATTTGCTGTCAGTTTATGTTTGAATGGCTTGCTTGTCAGTGCTGGTTGGAGGTGGTCTTTGGGCTGTTTGTTGTTGGCTTTGGCAGTTTATTGACTAGCAAAACACATCCATGAACACCCACTACCATGTTAGAAGACATGATGAAAATTCTTTAATTTCACAACATATAGACCGATTTAATCATAGTTTCAACTGGGAAAAAGCCAAGTCCCAAAACACCAGGGAATTTCTAGAAGTTTGGCATTCTGATAAATCAGCTATTAATAAACACATATACATTCACAACATTTATAGACTATGCAAAAAAAGATTAAAAAGACCCAAGCACCTCTTCACCAGCAATTAGCACCCAGATCTGCATAGATTAACTACAAACTTAACATCAAACAAATAACAATATCCCAATCAAGAAACATGCAAAGAAGTCAACAGAAAACAGCCCAACCAAAGAGTCTCTAAGACCACTCCCACCAACACTGACAGGCAAACCATCAGAATATAAACTGACAACTAATAGCACTCCTTACTGGAATTGATGATGTTAACTAGTTAGGGTAATGAAATGTCTGCAAGAAAACAAGCAGAGAGAACCAAGGATCTCTCAACAATAACATATATGTATTGATGTACACTAAGAATGCCTATTTTTTGAAGTGTTACAAAACTAATTAAGATGATTTTATCTTGTAAAAATATTTAAATATCTAGCCACCAACGAAAAATAATCTTCAGGATTAGCCAGATATTATCACACATATTTGATAGTAATGTCACCCATGACTTCTCAAGGCTTTTTTCCTCTATTTTGGAATACATAGATAAATAAATTATCTGCAAAGAAAATTTAACAAAATCTGTATTTCACTTTTGACAGCGGATGACCATCAAGCTCTCATTTGGGATATCCAGCAAATGCCTCGTGCCATTGAGGACCCAATTTTGGCTTACACAGCAGAAGGAGAAATTAACAATGTACAGTGGGCATCAACCCAGCCGGACTGGATAGCTATCTGTTATAACAATTGTCTAGAAATCCTGAGAGTGTAAAAATAACTAGGCTATGGGAAATAATGAAGCAGATTGGTAGTCTTTCAGTCTTCTAAAGTTAAGAACAAAGTTGCATTGAAACAGTGTCACTAGCTCTTATTAACTTCTTCCAGGAAGACTTACAGCTGAAGTTAATGAGTATATATGATGAACTTCTTTCCCTCTCTTACCTTCCCTACTCCATGCCAATGACTTAAAAATGCAGGGATATCCTTGGTGTTTTAGATCATCTCAGATTTTATCAACATATTCAATTAAAGTTATGTATATATTATGGCCATTTGTGTTGAGCATTTTTATTGCAATGGCACTGAATGCCAATTAACATTCTACCTGAAATAATTTGTTATAGATGTCTAAAAGCTATTCATTGTTATAGCAGTCTAACAGTACCTTTTATTAAATATTATATTCTTTTTCTCTCCCTCCCCGGTTCTCGGCAATTTCTTTGATACCAGTTATGAGGTATCATAATTATCAGGGCTTCTATGCAACTAAGCTCTGCTTTTGTTAAAACTGTCCTTCGCCTATAAGCAAGGACTTGTCCTTTGCAGGATTTGTTGGAGGATACATTTTACTCCTGCAAAACTATCTTAGATTGAAACTTTAATATGCTACATTAGATAATCATCCAAATGTTGTCCCTTCTCTACAACTAAACATTCTTCAAAAGTGATTGAACTGTGGGTATAAACTGTGGGTATTTGGATATATACCTAGTATCTGAGTACAAAAGTGCATCTAGTTTTAAATTGTATATGTGTGTGGCCCTTATAACTATATATTATTTACTAAAATGTAGGAACCACTTCAGCAAGAAGTAGTTTTTACAGTTCTAATAGATGAGCATTTGCCTGATGAGAAGTTTCAACAGCAGTTTTTATATCATTTTTCTTAGCAGCGATACAATTATGCAAAACAAACAAAAATCTTTCCATAAGGCAGCAAAGCTTTTACACATACTAAAATGTTGAGAATTATATGTTAACATGGAATGGTGCTTTTTTTCTGAAAAATGATCAGATAGATGCAATTTATAGAACTTTAAAATGTTCAAGCATTTTGTGTATATTAATATGCTGCTTATTATTCCCATATCAAGCTGCTTTGATAGTGTCACCTGTATATGTACGATAGCTCTTCTCTGATATACTAAATTGAGTGTATTTATGATTGATTCTTCCTCCTTCACAAAGGAATAACTTATTTAGATTTCAGAGAAGAGGTCATAATTCCATATCGGACAGCATTTTTCCACAGTAACTTGAGGGTGGTATGATCAGAAAGTAACCACCAATCGTGTATATAGTAAGATCAATTGTGACAAGACTATTAATTATTTGTCTAATAATATGTGAGTATAGTACAACTGAGAGAAAAATATAATTGATATATACATACCTAAACTGGTCTAAGCACCATGGGCATAAGATGTATCTATTAAAGGAGCCAAAATGCAGATCTAACATGCAGTGTTGGATTGTCAAGTGATGAATATGGATTTGTGATATCTGTTTTACAAGGAACAATGTTCTTATTGTATGGGATATTAAATAATATGGGCTTTTGTTTTTACTACCAATTCTGAACTGTAACATGTTATGTATCCCAGTGTGATGATTTCTTAAAGGTGTGAAATTTGTAGCATGACTGTATAAAGTTCCAAACTTCTTGTTCTTTCAATGAGCAATAGCACTGATTTATGTTCCACTCCCAAGTATTGCATATATTTTCTAAACCAATATTGCTAGGCAAAATTGTTACTAATCTTATCTTTATGTGGCAGACAATGCTTAATATTGCAATATTTTGATTTTTATGGAAAAATACATGAAATGGATTTTATCTTCATTTAGAACACCAATTTCTGAATTGTATTGACATGCTGTACAAATTTTAAACAGTTTTTTAAAGAGTTTGAAGTAGAATGCTGGAATTTTTAAATTGTCAATCTTGCTTCCTTTGCATATTTTGGTTTGTTCCATTCCTACTTCCTTATGTGAATTCTGTCTTTCTTACGTTTTAATAAAATGGAACATTTCTAAATTATTCATGGTGGTATAAAGTGAAAAAAGACATTAAAATATATATAACCATTTTAGTTGCTGAAAATGTAGTGGTGGTGGTGAGACAGTATAGAACACACTATATAGCTATTCAGAAATAGGCCAACATCATCAAAGTTATATTGAATATAGCTCCATAAATAAAAGTTGAAGTTTCAGTAAAGCTTTTTTTTAACATTAAAAATAAAACTATTCCTGACAACCTAGTACTATGTTAAGATTCAGACTGAAATTGGTAATTGAGACAAAAATTACAGACACTTGCTATGGTGGAGATATTAAGAGATGTAACAATCTACTTGAAATAAGATTTTTAAAAAAATAATTTGGATGATAGGTTACTTTATCTCTACCAGAAAATCCAGCTTCAAAGGAATTTTGTCACTGAGTTTTTAGGCCAAATTTTATTAGCACTGATATGTATATGCATAAAAATTATTTTTTTAAAAAAAATGCTGAAGACTAAAAAAAGATCAGAGAGCCTCTGGGCTGGACATTAACAAAACATTGTTTAACCTGGAAACTTCTATGATATTAATCTTTTAGGTTGTTACACGGTTTTCTCTGGCTCTGGTATTTTCAAACATCTGCAATCTATTGAGACTTTCAGTTAAAAACTATGTGGATATTGATTTTACAATCATTTGGATAGCTTCATCCCCAACATAAGCAAATAGAAAAGGATTTCCAAGGTAACCAATGTCTTAGTGATTATTGCACACTTTTGACTTATTTCTGCAACATGAGTACAAGGATAGATTAGTAAGGGAGGATTTCCTAAATATCTGCATATAAAAAAGGTGGGATATAAATCTAAAAAATAAAAATTGTACCAAAGTGGATTAAATGGTACAACTTCAGCTACACAAGTCATAGGAAAGTGTCTGAAATTATACAGGGTCTCCTGCTTGAGCAGGGGCTGGATTAGAAGACCTCCAAGGTCCCTTCCAGCTCTATTCTGAATTGAATTGATTCTACATTACTTTTTTTTTTTTCAAGAATGAAAAACTAGATATTAAGGGAAAAGTTGACAGAGCATCCTTAAAATGCTGTTCTGCCAGGCAGTGTGTGTCCCTTAAAACAGTTTCAGTACCATTGTCCTGTCTTGTATGTAACACATTTGGAATGTTTATGCTGTGGAAGTCTAGCTCCTGCTTTTTTCCAGGTTTGCAGCTTAGTTTTTTATTTTAAAATATATCCGAAAGCAAAGCCAGGAGAGTAAAGACATAAAGGAGAAAAAATAGAAATAAAATTATGAGGTATATAAAACTGAGTAAAACTTTAGTAACATTAATACTGCATATAAAAATGAACTTACTGCACTTGAAAAGCACTATTGGTTAACATTAGAAAACAAGGAGACTGAATTCTAGTCCCGTGATAGGCATGAAAATTAGCTGGATGATCAATTACTTTAAACCAAACCAATCTCACAGTTGCTTTGGGGAAAATAGGAAGAAGTGTGGATATTCACTACTTTGAGTTATTTATAAAAATAATAAAAGCGCAATAAAAAAATCTAAAACTATGATAACAAACATCAGTCTACAGAACATCAGATCTTACACCCTGGGTTAAGAAAAACCCAGATTTTGAAAAAAAATATCTGCAAAGTTATAAAAGATGAAAGATATCCAGGTCAGATTTGAAGAAAATATTATAAGGGAACCCCCAAAATATAAACTAAATAAGGACATCACAAGGTCCCAGAAGGTACTAACAAAACTTTTTAAGTACTGTTGTCAAAATAACTACATGGCAGTCACCAAGATCAGAATCCTAATCCGTGAAGTTTGCACTGAAGAACTAATTTAAGTGTTCATAAGATCAAGATCGTCCTCTGAGAATTCTCAAAGGTGCTTTTTCCAAAAGACAACTGGGCTGTTTTTCCTTCAGGAAGAAGCAGTTTTGCTTCCCTTCCAAGAAGCTTCATCAGTTGTGACTGGATGGTAGGAGGAACGTAAGGATAGGTTCTTGTAGTCTGCAAGTTTCTGGAAATTCGTTCATGCTCCCGCACCACTGGATAGTCATCCCAAAGTGACCGAGCATCTCCATAGACACTCCTCCGAGGAGAGTTTTCCTCAGGTCCGGATCACTACCTACAGAAGTCAATCACGACACGATTGACAGACAGAACAACCCCTCTCTCGCTCCTGGTAATAGTAATTGGCAGCTGAAAAAAATTTATTAGCCCCGCCTGTTTTTTGAGAATGCGCACGCGTGCTTTTGCGCCGCGAGGGAAGAATCCTTTTTAAGTGTCCACCGAAGGAACTGCGCGTGCGTGGGCGCAAGAGACTTGCATAGACTTTCAGCGCCTTTCTGTCGCTGAAGGAAGAAGTAGGGTTCATCGACGGAAGGCGAACGGAGGAGGAGCCGCTTGTTTCGGGCCTTGGGAAGGAGGTGGCTGAAGCGGGTACCTGGGCAAAAGCTTTGGTATGAGGAGGAAACGGCGGCGGCGGCGGAGGTGGCTGCTGTGAGGGCGGAAGGAGGAAGAGCGGAGCCGGAGGAGAAGGGAGGAGAGCCGAGTGGCCGGTGCACCTCTCCCAGCCCCGCCGCCCCGACCGCCAAAATGGGTAAGGGAGAGCTGGCCGATCTTGGCGGAGAGTCGAAGCGTCTGTTCAACCCCCGCTAGATAAAAGCTGGGTGTTGATGTCAAAAGAGGAGACAGTTGCTAATGGTTTGGCCTTTTAGTATTTATTTGATTTGTCAATCGCTTACAAAATACAGGTATTAGAATAAATGTAGTTTTGAATACATGAGATAGATACTTATAAGAAAAATAAAAAACAGTAGGACAGGGACGGTAGGCACGATTGGTGCGCTTATGCACGGGCCTCTTAGGAAGGGGGTGAGTTCAATAGCAGACAGTCTAAGGTTAAAGTTTTTGGGGTTTGGGGAAGAAACCACAGAGTCAGGTAGAGTATTCCAGACGACATTGACGGCGCTCGGGTTGCTGAATTCGTATTTCTTGGCAATCAAGTTTGGTTGCGGTATAATCCTTGAGTTTGTATCTATTGTTGCTCCTGTATTGTTGTGGTTTGAAGCTGAAGATATTCATGTGACACAGTGGAACATTTGCATATGTATAACTTTATATCATAACTATTTTAAATGTCGGACCGGAGGGCAGCGTAGTTGTAGGTTTTCTTGGACCAAGAGTTATAATACTGCCAAGATCGGTGAGCATAGCAAGGTTTATTCTAGCAATGAGATAGAAGAGCGGAGAACTTCTTACTTTGGTGAGATATTTCTATGGACTTTTTTCAATTGTGTAATATCAGGAAAGATGATATGAGTTCCAGACTGATGAGCTGTGTTGGGGTTGGTATTGTCTATTCAAATGTTTTGTATTGCTTCTGGTTTTCGTTGGTGTGATCATACCATGAGAAAAAGCTTTGTTAGGATTAGGTTAACAACTCTTAAATGGCCGTTTTTGCGCCTATGGGTAGGTTACAGTGGGCTCACCAGCACTCTAGATCATTAGAGATGAGTACGCCAAGGATCCATTGGACGAAAGTTCTTCGGCACTCCACAACAAGGTACTTGAGTTAGTTTGTATTGTATATTTCTGAGTTTTTCTGGTCCAATATGTAAGAGACAGAGCATTTGTTTGTTGAGATTTGAAGTTCCATTTGATTGACCATATCTGATACATAAGTCCAGGTCTTTTTTGCGAGGGTAGTCTGTTGTTGTGAAACAGCTTTCTATACATCACGTGAAGAGATACGATGTGCTTAGATCATGATCACATGGGAGGTCTATTTATTATAAATTGAAGAGAGTTGCGTCGCTAAAATACACTGCCTTGGGGGAATCACAACTGGTTGACAGGGTACATGAATGGGAATAAGACACTCCAATTTGACAATTTGTTGTCTGTGTTTGACAGGCTTATCAGTTATGCAGGGTGTTCCAGGAATATAAGATTTAGTTTTTAGAGAGTAGTTTGATCATGTACAGCTTTAAGTGTCACCTGTTACCACTATACCTCAAATAGGCTTTAACCTGAAGTCTATGTCGATTGAGTCTAATTGCTTTGTCCCTGATTGAGTGTGTAGTCAGCATTATATTTGGCGTGTAAGAGTTTGAGATGTAAGCAGGGATTAGTTTTTTTCTTGACAACCCAAATTGTTTATTTGAGAGTGGGTTGTTTGTCTCTAAGTGGAGGATAATGGATGTATTAATTCGATTTCCATGATTTTACAGATGACACAGCATAAGAGAGAATTGGTTGTAATTTTCATAGCTCTGGGGTCTCCCTTTATTGAAGATGAGGATGACCGTGGGGCTTGGACCATAGTTTTGGGCAAGGAGCTGGTTCTGAAAGAATTTTTCAACGAGTATTACTGCTTTACGAGGTTTGGCTATGGCACTTGTAGAATGCTTTTTTAAGAAGTAGGCAATATTCCGTCTGTCCAATAGATAGAATGGTTTTAGATTTGTGCAGTGCTTTTTCACCAATGTCTTCTGTAAAACAATATGTCATTTAGAAGATCATTGGTAGTTGTGCTGTGGTTATTCGACTAGGAATTACTGGGCTTGATGCCATTGATTGTTTACAAGATACTGAGCCAAAAGAACATGGTGTTTGGAGAGTTTTGCTTTGAATGGTGTTGTTTTTGCATCTCCTTTGCCATTTGGGTGTTCCTTTTTTAAGGGGTGGGATGACCTTATGAAATATATTTTGTTGTGTTTGTTGTTTACAAAATTGTAGAAAGCACGGGTGGAATTTGTGCGTAGAAGGTTTTCCTCTTGTTTAATGTGATAAATAGTGCAAAGTGAAAACAGAATTT
Organism: Laticauda laticaudata; assembly: GCA_004320025.1. Classification (NCBI taxonomy): domain Eukaryota; kingdom Metazoa; phylum Chordata; class Lepidosauria; order Squamata; family Elapidae; genus Laticauda; species Laticauda laticaudata. The sequence goes on from BHFT01057214.1 coordinate 12,102, forward strand.
TAGAAATTCTGGAGATTTATTTTAAAAAACAAACTGAAATATTACATTGGCATAAGTATTCAGACCCTTCACTCAGTACTTTGTTGAAGCACTTTTGGCAACAATTATAGCCCTGAGTCTTTTTCAGTTTTCCACAGCTGAATTGGGGGATTTCTGCCATTTTTCCTTGCAAATTCTTAAGCTCAGCCAGATTGGATGGTTACTGTCAGTATAAAGCCATTTTCAGATCCTTCCAGAGATGTTCAGTAGGATTCAAAGTCAAAGCTCTGGCTTGGCCATCTGAGGGCATTCAGACTTGTCCTTAAGCCACTCCTATGTTGTCTTGACTGTATGCTTAGGATATTTGTCATGTTGGAAAATGAACTTTCTGAGATACCGAGCACTGTGGAACAGGTTTTCATTGATAAACCTGTACTTTGCTCCATTCAGCTTTCCCTCAACCCTGACTAGTCTCCCAATCCCTGCTGCTGAAAAACACTCCCACAGAATGATGCTGCCACTACCATGCTTCATTGTTCGGATGGCATTAGGCATGTGATGAGCGGTGGTTGGTTTAGAATTGTGGCCAAACATTTCGATCTTGATTTCATCAGACCAGAGAACTTTGTTCCTTACAGTCTAAGAATACTTCAGATGCTTTTTTGCAAATTCCATGCTGACTTTCATGTGTTCATCTGAGGAGAGGCTTCCATCTAGCCCAGTGGTGTCAAACTCAAGGCCCATGGACCGGATCTAGCCCCATGGGACCATCCTGGAAACAGCGAAGGACTAGCACATGGTGCCTCTGCCAGCTAAAATGGAACTTGAGAGGACCACATATGGCCCTTCCAAGTTCCATTTTTGCTGGCAGAGGGCTGCAGGAGGCCGTCGCAGCCAAAATCCCAGGCCACCACAGGTGTCCCTGACACAAGTGATGTCAAGCTGGCCACACCAATCCCGACCATGCCCACCCAGCCCCCTGAGGTCAAACACAGCCTTGATGCAGCCCTTAATGAAATCGAGTTTGACACCCCTGATCTAGCTACTCTGCCATAAAGCCCAGATTGGTGGAGAGCTGGTGTGATGGTTGTGCTTCTGGACACTCTGTTCCATCTCCATGTAGGCTCTCTAGAGTGACCATATAGGCTCAATCAGAGTGACCATCGGGTTCTTGATCACCTTTTTTACTAAAGCCTTTCTCCCCCAATTGCTAGTCCAGGTCATACCAAACTTCTTCCATTTGAGAGTTATGGAGGCACTGTGCTCTTTAGCAACCTTCAGTGCAGTAGAATTTTATTGTAGCCTTCCCCAGATCTGTGCATTACAATAATCCTATGAGCTCTGCAGACAGTTCCTTTGGTATAATGGCTTTGCTATACTACACTCATAGTATGCATTGTCAGCGGTGATGCCTTCTACAGAGAGGGTGTGGCTTTCCAAATCACATCCAATCAGTTTAATTTACCATAGGTAGACTCCAAGGTATAGAAACCTGTCAGCAATGATCAAGAGAACTGGGAAGCACTTGAGCTAAATTTCAAGTGTTGTTGCAAAGAGTCTGAATACCTTTGCCAATGTGATATTTCCATTTTTTCTATTTAATAAATTTACAGACATTTCTAAAATTTTGTTTTCACTTTGTCATTATGCAGTACTGAGTGTAGATTCATGAGAAAACAATAAATTTCAACAACTGTAGAATCATTTGCAGTGGCTTTGGTTTTGTTTTTTTGTTTTTTGTCTTTGCCTTTACTATCGAATTAACAGTTTCTTAGAGCTAGGAATCCACTTATCTCAGAATCAGTGCCTGTACATGTTCTGTTTGTAAAGTTGTGGTGAATTTACTTCCAGTTTGCATCATTTAATCTTATCAATCTCCTTTTGAATCAATCCCCTTTTGTTAATATCAGGGCTGGTGATTGCTTAATCTTTTTCAGTCTAGCCAATTCATTAGCAAGAATGGATAGTGTTCTTGCTGCTTTTACTTAGAATAGATGAGGTGATGGCACAAAGCACTAGAACAAAGTTATGTTTTATAAGCATTATTGCTCAGGTTTGAAAAGTCATTGTGAACTCTGTTACTTTTTCTCCGCGAACAGAGCACTGATTGCAACTACCTATCTGGATTGCCTATCCAGAATGTAACTTACCTTCAGTTTTAAAATTATTTGCTATAGAAATTGGAGAGCCCACATGAGTGGGTTACATAGTTACATCTTCTTTTGTAACAGGTAGTTTTTGTTTTGTTTTTGAAATGCATTTTAAAAAATCTTCCCAGACATTTTTTCTAGAAATTAGATGGAAAATATACATACTATCCTTTCTATACTTTTGATCTTGAAATGAAAACAAGAGATATTTATCACAGGTTCCTATTGTTTTTTAAGGAAACAGCACTTTAAACAATTTCAGTTTTTTCTTGTAAAAGCAATTCAGACTGTTCAGATAAATATTTAATGGAGCTATTTGTTTTAAATTCAAAATACTTTTTCCCCATTTTATGCATAACTTTACTTTTTTTCTACAGTCATTTATTCAGTTATTAACTCATTCTAAGTTTATTTAGGAATATTTGATGAAGTATATTGTCAAAGGTCTTTAAAAATCAGACTGCAATATTGTATGCTACATCAAATCTGCTACGTTTTTCCTCATAGTAATTGATGTAGTCAAAGAAAAATTTAATAACTTAGAATTTATTTAATAGAAACTATGCTGAAGCAAGACTTTTCTTCTGTGGTGTGATCTTTGCTTTTTAATCATGTTTTCCATGTGAGACAGTATCTTGTCTAAAATTATTCTGTCCCTTTTATTAGACTAGAGAGAATAAAGTTCTTAAGATTCTGCTCTATGTGAAGTGCAGAGTACATGGGATAAAAAGCAGATCTTCTCAGTTGAGGTTTCTAACTAGAATATATTGCTATCCTTTATTCTTTTAGCTGTTTCAAATTCTTTGATCACTGATCAGAGACATTTGACTGGTCACAACAAAAATACTGAATTTAAATATAAACAATATACTTGCAAAAGACACTAAAATTAATTGGTCTATAATATTTTTTAAGAATTCAGTTCCTTTCAAACATGCTATGCATATTCCTTAATTGCTGCTAGCTATTGATGGATGCAGCTATTCCACCTGCAAACATAAGTATGATGGCCAGTTGTAACTACAACTTGTTCAGTGCTGTCTTAAGTTTGAACATTCATTGAAGAGGAGTTGTTGTTAAGCAAGGTAAAAAAGTAAAGGATGTTCCTATGGATTTTACTCTGCTAGTCATTGCCAACTACAGAGGGCTGTGCTCATCTCCATTTCAAGGCCATTGAGTCAGCGCTGTCAGAAGACATTTTCACAGTTATGACCAGCATGAAGTCACAGAGCACTGTTACCTTCACATCAAAGTGGTACCTGCTTATCTACTTGCATTTGCATGCTTTTGAACTGCTAGGTTGGCAGGAGCTGGGACAAGGATGGGAGCTCATGTGGCACTTGGTTTTTGAATCTGGGCTGCTGTCTTTCAAGCCAACAAGCCCAGTGTCTTAACCCTTGAACCACTGCACCATTCCTCTTAAGCAAGGACCATCTGTCATTTGAGATTTACTTTTCAATCCTAAACATAGTTATATAAATACTTTCTTGAAAGTTGCATAGGATAATTTCTGAACTGATATACATTTGCAGCTATGTATCTTTCAATCTGGCCTTTTACTCTAACCACAAGAATTCTGCTGATAAATGTGCATTTTATATTTGTACTAGGAGAAAATATAAATATTTGAATCGGGTGGGTTTCTACCGGTTCTGTCCACCTCTGTAGAACCGATAGCTCTGAAGAGCAGTGACATAGAACTGGTTCTATGTCTGCTGATGTTTTTTGCCCACCTGGGCTTTTACCTGACCTTTATTTCCTGATTTTTTTCAACTTCAGCTGCCATGCGAGGCACAACTGAAGTTAAAAAAGCACGAAAAAAAGGCTTTTTGAAAGGCTGCTTCTCTGCACGCAGCATGCTGATGATGATTTACAGGCGCGCGCCAGGCAGGGTACAGGGAACCACATCATAAATCACCGAACCTCATAAATGACCGAACTGGAAGTTAACCCTGTCGGATCCCACCCCTGATTTGAATGTGATTGTATGCCAAGCATTGAATCTAAATGTTAGCAAAAGAACTCTGCCATACTTGTATGTATTCAGTGGCTTTGTATTTTAATTGAGCCTCATTGCAGATTTAGATGGTATCTCTTCCTAAATTAAACTAATTGATACTTGGAAACTATTTAACCAAAGTTGTTTTTACTATTGCAGTAAAAAATAGCAGGATCTTCCCTTTTATTCCAAAAGTACCTACCGGTTTTTGGATCTGTCTGATTTCCCTAATTTTATCTATTACTTTTTTGATAATTTGGGTTTCCCAAGGTAGTGAGCTTCCATGGCTTCCAATGAGCTTCCATGGCCAAGGTCGACTTCAGCCTATGTCCTCCTGCCTTTACTCCACTACCAATGATTCTTAAATAAGGGATATCAACATTTGCCCTTTTTTCTCTCTTAAGAATTTTCTTAAGAAAGAAAATGTAGTGGAGAATGATTTGGCCATGCAGCAGCATCTGACTGCCTGTGAAGTCTATACAACTTATATCAGTTTTTATTTAACTGCTCATATTATTATTTTCATCAGTTTTTGTTTTCATAGCAACAGGTCTGTGAAAACCTGTATAAAAGAGGATATATTCCTTTTTGCTATCTAGGATTTTTTTTTCTTTTTTAATTAAATCCAAAAAGCAAAGAAAAAAGAAAGCTAAAAACAGAAACAAAAATACATAAAGTTTATATTTATTTATTACATACCTGCACATATAAAGTTGTACAATAAATATATCAATAAATGAAATCCATAATTATAGTTATCTATAAATAATCGACATTAAATATATATCTGCTTTTGGATTCAGTACACAAAACTGTTGATATACACTATTTGTCTCCAATTTTCAAATAATCTTTATATTCTCCATGCTGCATCAAGAGCCCAGGATGGGTTGACTCCTTCCTATGATATCATTTAACTGAGTCTGTACTAAGATATAAAAGCCAGTCCCTGGGAGAGACCCCAGCTTTGACTCAGCTCCTTTCAGTCAGTAGCTGTGTCTCTGAAAGTGTTCTGTTAGATAGCAATCACTAGCGATCTTCAGTACTTTTTTCTTCGCTTCAAGCAACTCCCAGGAATCTGGGCAGCTGCTCTTCCAGGAGAGCAGGGGTCTCTCTCTTGCAACGTTGGGAGCAGGGTTACCAGAGCTCTGTGCAGGCAAGGCAGGCAGCATCTGTAGACCTCCCCCATGCCTGCAGTTTGGAGCGATCGTAAAAACAATTGACAAACCGATAAGAGCACAATCCAGCTGACTGTGTGGCCGGATGCTGCGTTTTTCCCTTGCTGACTTCGCTCGGGGCTCTATATAGCCTAAGGAGTGATTCTTCTATCTCGGAGCCTGTTTCCTCTAGTCAGCTGCCATCTTGGATTGAAGCCTTCCACTACAAGGTGAGCGGCCATTTTGTAAGCCCAGGGGGCATTTTATACCCTAAAGGGACTCAATAGAAAAAAATTCTGAACAGTTTCTTTCCAACGGAAGAGCCATGGAGCCGAATGGAGCAAGATAAGGCTCAGGTAGAGCTCCCCCCCCCAGTGGAACAGTCCCTTAAGCCCAATAAGAGAAAAAGATGTAGGCAATGCACCCAATCAGTCCAGAGGGTGCTAAAATCAGAGCTAAGGCTCTAGCTCTGAGGCAACTCAGGCTTCTCTGAGGGCAGAGAAGCGCAGACATGCAGCCCTAGAGAGGCAGTTCAACAGAACTATTCAACAGAAGGGAGTGCAAC
>BHFT01057216.1:8233-72570 GCA_004320025.1 Laticauda laticaudata
GGGGGGGGGGGGGGAATTGAGCAATAGAGCGCAAAGGGCGCATGCGCCATGGAAATTTTTACACGGCTTCGCTGAGCAGGCGCTCGCCTGGGCCAGCTTTGGCGCAAAGCAAATGGAGAAGGGTAGTTAAAAGACAAAGTAGGTCACTTACTCGGGCGTTCCATTTTGTAACAGATGCTGAATTCATGAGGTAGCACGGCTTCGGAGACACCCGAACTGGGAGGAGGCCAAGAAACTGTTCGCAGAGGTAGGGTCATTAGGGAGGCTTCATCAGCGAATGTTGGCAACTGCGCTTGAGGGGGAGGGACAGGCAAGCCGGCCGAGACGTTTCCGGGCGAGGGGGAGGGGGAGGAGGTCCCTCGGGAGAAAAAAATGGACATCAGCTTCGCACGTGTGCGGAGGCTTGGGAACGAGTTGGTGATTTGGCCCTGTAACCCGACGGAGACAACGGATTTTGGCAGAAGAAATACTCTAGATCGGGCAGTTGTGGTTCGAGAACGTTTCCAGGATTCGCCTCTCGGTTCTTAATTCGTCTTTAAAGCAGATAACTTGGGTTTCTTCTATAAACAGCGGATTGGTGTGAGGAGTCGGTTGAACCAAGGCTCCTGTTCTGTTGAGATGTCTCCTACAAGCATATTTTTTAATTGGTCAGTGTGGCTTTTATTTTTTTAAAGTACTTATGATCATCAGCCTAACAAGCTACTCGAGATAATTAACATTTTTTAAAAAGTTGTCTAATATTCTGTTAAGTAAAAAGGTATTTTACTCAATACTCTCTGACTGGGCAACTTCCTGTCCTCCCAAAGAAATAACTATAGTTTAACTGTTAATATGCAAAATCATTGAGTAATATGAAGATTGTTATTTAATTTGTTGTCTCATGGATATAATTTTATATGCAGAATAAACTGCAATTATATTTTATTTTCTAAAGATAATTGGCTATTCTGAAATAATTTTAATTTTTTTATTGAAGTTCTATAGAAAAAAACCCCCAAAGATTTAATTCTGTTATTAGTCTCTGAAGTTGTCTCACTTGTTTCCAAATTAACAATCTTCAGGATTAAGGAATTCTAATGAATGCAAGTTTCCTCTGCTAATAATTAAAGCTGTGGCATTATTTTTCAGGTAGCCTTTTTCAAAAATTGCTGTACCAAATTTGGAGGATTCTTTTATATTTATTTATTTTTTCTGATTCTATAATTTGAATATACTAAAATATCCACAATATTGTGAGGGGTCCTTTAAAAATATTTATTGGCACTGATGCTGACCACGTTCTATTCAAAGCAAAATATAACATCCTTGAATAGAAACATAATGCCAAGTAACTTGGGCTGATTTGACTTGCTGCCTTTCTGTTACTTGATCTAATTACTATTAATAGATCATTGTGCAGGTCATTATTTCTTGGGTTTCAAGGCCAGGTTAAAACAACACCGGGCAGTTTACAATTTTTAAAATAATATTTTTTTAAAAGCGCACATAACATTTATGTATATGTTAGAACAAAATGGATTTCTTTTGATCCAAATGTTGCTGTTCTCATTACATTTATTTGGCAGCAAGCCCCTTTGAATCTGGAGGGATTTAAGCCTAATTATTCAGAAGTGAGCTCAAGGTGATTTGCTGCCTGTCCTTGAGAAAGTGGCAAACAAGAATAGTATTTTCTAAATATCATTTTTCTTTTTGTATGTTTCTTTAGGATGATTGGCAGGATAAATCTTTAGTAATAAATTATGGTATGCATATTATAGACCATAGCCTTGTGGCCCCCAAATTAAAAAAAAAAATCAGTCATTAGTTACCTTCCTAAATGTTCTAGTTGTCAAAACAATAATTTCACAAGACACAGATACAAACCATTTTGTATACTTGAGCTGATTTGTTAGTTGGTCTTGCCTCCCAATTTAAATAAGCATTTTCCAATAGCTTTGGTACAGCTTATCATAGTCTAGTTGCTTCTGGAGTACAAACTCTAAGGTCTTAGATTCTGCTATCAGAAATAATTTTATGGCTATCCCCATTCAGATGGAATTATTTCAGAAGAAGCTCCTGTTTTAGTTTGTGATAATATGGGTAATCCTCAATTTACAACTATCTATTTAGTGACTGTTTGAAGTTACAACACCACTAAAAAGCTGATTTATAAGCATTTTTCATACTTACAAACATTGTAGTATCCTATGGTTGCTTGGCAAAATTTGCTTGTATTTATGAGGGTTGCAGTGTCCCAGATCATGTGATTACCATTTGCTACCTTCCATCAAGCAAAGTCAGTGGGAAAGCCAGATTCACTTAACAAGCATATTGCTAACTTTATAACTGTAATGATTCTCTTAACAACTGTGGCAAGGAAGGGCAAAATTCACTTAACAACTGACTTGCTTAACAATGGAAATTTTGGGCTCAATTGTAGTGATAGGTCCAGGACTACCTGTATGCTTGAAGAACAGATTTTTTAAATTCTTGTATATATGCTCCCATTTACATTTTGATGCAAAGCTCTGCTTTATATTTTAAGAGATTTGCTGGGTTAAAACAAAGACCTGTTTTCTCTAATATCTTAATTTCCCACAATGACTTAACTAGATACCTATGGAAAGTCCACAAACAGGACATGAGGGCGGTCCTCTTCTCATTGGTTCACAGCAGCTGATAATCAGAGGTATGCTTCATGTTAACCTGGAGATAGCAAATAACCTCAATTTAATAGCAATTTATCATTTATTCTTCATAAATTTATTCCCTTTGGCAATCTTAGTATTATTTTTTTTAACTATTGGAAGAGGAGGATTTATTGCCCATCTTTCTATCTCTTTCCAACAAATGTACAATTCCCATACCTGTCAGCTCCTTAAATACCAGAAGGTCAAGATGAAAGGAATGACACTGGAGCATGCATTTTTATCTAATTTTCACAAATTGAACTGACATTTGAAGGATGCTGTCTCAGATTACTGTTTTGTGGGAAATTCCATAGTTTAATTACTGTAAGAGATGATGGTTTATTAAATACATCACCTATGTCCTTTTGCCACACAATTTAATATGCTTTCAAGTATTGGTACACAAATGCAGTTGCAATTAGAAATGGCAGATATGTTGGCACAGATGTCTAAGAATGAGATTGAAAAAAGACAATTTTTCTTCCTGGTCCTCAATGAAATGCTGTTCTAGTCCCAGGTTTTCAGTGGACTTCTAATTTATCAGAAGAAATATTTGCCATAAATCACCATGTTTGTTAGTGCCTTATTGAAATTCAACTTTAGTATTCATTTTTTGAATATTTTATGGACCTAAAGCAGGCTGTTGACTAAGGTGCCAATTTAAAACTGGATCTGTTACATTGCAGGTAAATTGATGATGCACATACAATCCTAAATTTAAATAATCTTATAAATCTTTTCTCGGCACTTATGAGTATTTATTATTGGATAGAGTAAAACAGTATGGACTGAAGTATTGAGAGACAACAGCAAATCATTTGGTAGTGTAACCCCCCTGAAAGAAGAGAAGTTTGGTTAAGAATTTTTTAAAGTAGTCTGCATGCCATACAGAAACCTTTAAAAGCATCTTTAGATATTTGCATCTTTAAAAATGACAGTTTAATTGGACATTCCAGTACGTACTTGTTAATTCCTCTCCAATACTATTTTTTGTTCATATGAAATTGATGCTAATGAAATAATGTTTCAAATATTTAATTGTTTGCTATTAGAACAACAGGGATGGAAGGCATCACAATTTGCTTCTCAGTTTATCTCCTCAAATGTATTGAATTGCTATATCTAGTAGCTTAAAATGAAATTTAAATGTAACTTTGACTGTTACATTTAGTATCAGAAATTCAGAAGGTAGGTCTATCAACACATCAACATACCATAAATTGGGAGCTTGTGGTAAATGTGCCTATTTACATGGCTCAAAAAAATAAAGGGAACACAAAAATAAGACATCCTAGATCTGAATGAATGAAATACTCTTATTAAATACTTTGTTCATCACATAGTTGAATGTGCTGACAACAAACTCACACAAATTATCAATGGAAAATCAAATTAGCACCATGGAGGTCTGGATTTGGAGTTACCACTCAAATTAAGGTGGAGGAAAAACATGCAGGATATCCAACTTTGATGTTCATGTCCTTAAACAGTCAAAAATAGAGGCTCAGTTGTATGTGTGCCTAGTACGTGTCTGTATTGACCTCCCTACCTGGGCATGCTCCTGATGCAAGGTGGATGGATGGTTCTTTCTGAGCGATCTCCTCCACACGCTGCGACTAAGCATGCCCACAACTCCTGGCACAGTCTGTGTTGCACGTGTCCTTTGTGGTGGATGTGGAGCCCCGAGACCCCTAACCTGAGGCATCCCAAGTACCTCTCGCATGTTTGTGCGAATTACTTGTCGGGTGAGTTCCTTTCTCGGTGGGGCTCCCATCAGGAAGCATCATATGCCCCTCGCTCCCTCTCCGTGCAACTGCTGACACTACTCTAGCCCTGACTGAGCGTTCCAGCACTTGACTTTCGCGTGTGAGGAGAACCAGGCATGTGTGCAGTGCCGCCATTCATGGTCTCACTAGTGAGGGACTTCTGAAGATATCTCATCTCTGACACCTAATGACAGTCTCAGGTATATACCATTCTGTCGGTGGCATCTCGCTAAGGGATCTGGTTCTCCCTAATAATAATGCCTCTACCCCACACGCATTATGTATACTGCCCACTGCCTCTAACCGCGTCATGCCTGGAGGATGTTGCCAGGCAACAAACGTTCTCCATGGTGTCTCCAGACCCTGTCACGTCTGTCACGTTGCTCAGTGTGACCTGCTGATTCATTCTTGTTGAAGAGCACAGGCACCAGTGGGCGAATTTGCCAATCTGGGGGATCGTTCTCTGGCAAATGCCAACGTCGCTGCACGGTGTTGGGGCTGAAGGCCCAACCCCACCTGTGGAAGTCTGGGCACGTCATACACCTCATGGAGTTCTGTTTCTGACGCATTGAGCCAGCTACATGCACATTTGTGCTCATGATGGCTGGAGCGTTCTATGGTTGTTGCAGCGGCTCTCGCATTGCTTCTCCTAGAACGTAGCGGTTGTGTGGGTGTTGCTCCTCTGAACGGCCCGTGCACTCTCTAACCGTCTCGCCTGATGTACTGGCTGTTCTCCGTGTTGGGTAGCACCTCCATGCTCTTGGGACACTACCTGACAAACAGCTTGCGCCTTGACCCTGTGCCATCCCATGAATAGAGAGCATTGCACTTTACATAGAGCCCTATGTGTGGGTTGAGACTCCGTCTCATGCTACCGCTAGGAGTGAAAGCCGCCCGCCAGTTATACAATAGAACCAACAGAGCTCGGAACTTTGGTCCTGTGCCCAATGTTGCCACCTGCACAACCACTGCCTTTATTGAGGGGATGTCGTGGCTATGCTAACTGCCTCTGCTTTCCACCTGTTGTCTATTCCATTTGCACAGCAGCATGTGAAATCGATTGTCAATCAGTGTTGCTACCAAAGTGGACAGTTTGATTTCACAGAAGTGTGATTGACTTGGAGTTACATGGTGGTGTTTAAATGTTCCCTTTATTTTTTTGAGCAGTGTATATAATTTGTATCTGTACAGAACATACTGTTCCAACGTTAAATATTGTGAGTGTCTGAAGATACTGAGTAGATAGGTAGACAGATGAGGGGGGAGCGCAGTGTGTCAGTGTAATCATTTGGTGTTGTGACATACAAGTTTAATATTTAGATTGATCAGTGCAGTCGTTGGGTGTCATGTGAAACAAGTTTAATGTTTTTTTGTTCTAAAACAAAAATGTTTCCATGTTATTTTGAAGAAAAAGAAATTGGGTAACAACTTACAAAATGAAATTAAGCAGTTCAGAATTTATATTTCTTATTTCCCTAACTGCTCATCTCTTAAACAAGCTCTGGGCAGTGTACAATGTAATAAATAAATGCAGACCAAATATAGCACGTATATAGGCTAAGATACATATTTCTTGGAAGCAATAATAGTACTCAGATCCAGATTGAGTTATTTATTTGCAAGATTTATATGGCCACCCATTCACTCTTAATGACTCTGGGAGGTTTACAAATAACAGTGATTGCATGACTAGAGCTATAGTTTTCAGATCATGAGAAACAGCATTCCCAATTCTTTTCTGTGCAAATCAGCTCTTACTGGAAGACCTGCATTTCTGGAGCTGCATTTTAAGAAGTATACAGATAAACTGGAATGTGTTCAAATGAAGTAAAACAATACAATTAATGTGAAAAACGAGTCATCAAAATTATGACGAAGGATCATAGATTTGAATTAAATCATTTAAAAATGCTCTTTTCATATAGTAACATTATATATTCACACATGCATATGTAAATATATAATTTGCATATATATAATGTGCAGGCACTATAAAATTTTACTGAGTATACTGTGCTATGTTAAAGGACATGACAATATTGTACATTATAATCAGCACATTTTATTCTTTTCCAGATACCCTGGCTTTCAAAATCTCAGATAAATTACACTTGGCACATGAGAAAAAGTGACCTGAATTTTTTTATTAACTTTGGAGACAGCCCAATAAAAAAAAGAAATGTAGTGCCAGTTTATACACTCAAGAGAGTAATGCCTACTTTCTGATTTCTAAATCACTTTTATCTCCCAGTTCACAAAATCCATAAAATTATTGAAACAAAGTTGTATATTTGATTGAAAAATCAATTTCTTAATATCATAAAATCCCATGTATAAACTTGAAATCCCATGTAAGAACCATAAACAATAGCTCTGAAATTACATACCATTTAAGATATAGCAATTGCTTTAGCTAATTTTTGAACGGTTTTAAAACTGAACTATTGCTCTAATAATATTAAATATACCGTACTTAGTCTTTTTCTTCCTTTTCTCTTTTTCCAGGATTGTTTGGCACCAAAATCCATTTATGGTTGTATCCTTTGTCTATTTTTAATATACTGCCCTAATTTGCTTGCTGTAAAGGGAGTATGCATCTAGAGATCAAAGTTGCTCTGAACTTCATCATCTCATACCTGTACAACAAGCTTCCACGGAGGCGAGCTGACCTGTTTGGTGAAGAGCTAGAGAGGCTGCTGAAAAAGAAATATGAAGGTCACTGGTATCCAGAGAAACCTCTGAAAGGTTCTGGCTACCGTTGTGTTCACATTGGAGAAACTGTAGACCCCGTAGTGGAAATGGCAGCCAAGCGGAGTGGACTTGCTGTAGAGGATGTGCGAGCCAATGTCCCTGAAGAACTCAGTGTTTGGATTGATCCCTTTGAGGTCTCTTACCAAATTGGTGAGAAAGGGTCAGTCAAGGTCCTTTATCTAGATGACAGCGAGGGCTGCAGTGCAGCTGAGTTGGACAAGGAGATCAAGAGCAGTTTCAATCCTGATGCACAGGTGTTTGTACCTATTGGAAGCCAGGACAATTCCTTATCTAATTCTCCATCACCATCTTTTGGCCAGTCACCTAGCCCTACATTCATCCCACGATCTGCTCAGCCAATTACTTTTACCACTGCTACATTTGCTGCTACAAAGTTTGGCTCAACTAAGATGAAGAAAGGTGGAGGAGCTGGAGCAAGCACCAATGGTACAGGGGTTCCACAGCAGCCACAACGTTTGGTCCGTTCACCCACCAATAGCTTGCTGAAGCACAAAGGCCTTTCCCTGTCTATGCATTCTCTGAACTTCATCGGGGGCAGCCCAGCCCCTCAGTCTCAACTCTCTCCCAATGCCAAGGAGTTTGTTTACAATGGTGGATCACCAGGAGCCAGCAGCCTCTTCTTCGATAGTGTAGCCACTGAAAACCAGGCTGGTGCCGTTCCTCCTGCATCACAATTCAGCGCCAGTAGCGGCAGCAGCTTTGACATGGCTCAGGTTTTTGGTGGAAGCACCAACAGCCTTTTTCTGGAGAAGACACCCTTTGTGGAAGGACTCAGCTACAATCTGAATGCCATGCAGTATCCCAATCAGTCGTTCCAGCCAGTGGTTTTGGCCAATTGACCATCCTATGAGTATTCTGGGGAAAACCACTTCCAAAAAAAAAAAAAAAACCTGAGAGAAAATAATTAAGAANAAAAAAAAAAAAAAAAAAATCCTGAGAGAAAATAATTAAGAAATATTTGAAATCTTATAAATATAACTTCTTGGAAAGAGATGAACCTTAACTTGTTGTGTCATGCCAGGGAGCGCTGCTGAAGCACTGATTCTTTTTAAAACTTTTATTCTGTGCTCTTTCCTACCTATTGTATGTTCAATGAAAGAGGCTATCCTTGGCCCAGCAGTGGTTGGAACCAGAGTTACTTTATTTAATCTCCCATGCTGCTCATTGAAACTGGTCCTCAAATATGCTTGCTGTAAGGATGGCCTTGTTCAGGTGCTGTCATGTTCTTCATACCCAGATGTCTTGAATTTTCTGTTTTTCAGGTGGCCTAGGGTAGGGAAGGGGAATGATTAAATATCTCTGGTTGTGAAACATCTCAAGCACTTCCCAGGGAGACTTGTGGTTCGTTTTCATACATACATGCATACATACATATATATGTGTGTGTGTGTATATATGTGTATGAGCGACATAGATGGTGGGTTAATTTAGTTAAATTTCTTAGAACTCTCCGATTTTATAATCCTAGAGCAGAAAACAAAGTTTCTCTTATGCTAACTGGTGATGACAGGGTTTTGTAGTGAAAATATTATTTCCCTGGAAATTATCTAGAGGATAATGTGACATCTGGGACAGTATTTTGCCTCATGCTTCCTATAAGCCTCTTTTCTTCTCTAGTCTTAAAAGCTAGATTTTGGTGGTTTTAGGGAAGTTCAGTCCTGTTTTCTAATAATATGACAAATAAACAGAACTCTATGAAAATTCTTCTGACCTGCGAAAAAGAATTATCCTTGTATATTGCACTCATTCAAGAGTAAAGGTGAATGTTGTTTTTTTGGTGTTTGTGCCTGAGCAACATCTGTTGATGTTTCTCTGGATTAATCAGTTGGAAATTTTGCCAGGTTCTATGCTTTTCTGATTAGTAGCTGATCATTTGGTTACTAGTTCTCATGGAAAGCGTGGTTCTCCTACTTTCAAATATTATAAGCACTACTTTTGACAGGGATGAAGGAGTTATTGTGTAGGCTGTTCTCTGAAGGAATGGTTAGAGGGTTTGCACTTTGAATTTCACATCTCCTAGGACTTTTTACCAAAAATGTTACATTTTTTATTAGAAAGGAATCAGGTATTCTTGTATAGAAGAGTACTTCACATGCCTGTTCCAGCTTGAAGTTGTTCCATCTGAAGGCTCTGCATCAGGGATGAAGTGGGCTTGCCATAGAATATCCAAGTGATTTGAATGTGAAGAAAGCGTTCACTGATAGAAATATAAAGTCTATCATTATTGTTGGTGTGAGCTAGCAATCCCAATCGTATTCTGTATTTCTCCTTTTTTCAATGGGAGAGGATGGCAGGAAGAAATAGACAATAGTGGCCTTCTAATGTTGGTTTTTTTGCAAACCAATTGACAGAATTTGCCTTAGATAGGACACCTTCCCCATCTATGCCTTATGGAATGATTATGAGTCCCAGAATTTACCTGGCCATAGGAAGTAATAAGCAATCTTTTTAAGGAGTTAAATTGAGTGAGCAGTGAAGATAGGAAGAGGAAATTGGCTGTGGAATCCTATTTAGGCAGTTTTACATCTTCCATGTTATGCTCTCTTCGATAGCTCAGTTTGGGTTGTATTAAATCTTGCTTCTGCAATTTCTCTGGCAAAGTCTTGTCAAATAGATAAGCTAAAATATGTTCTTCTAGAGCTTGACTTCTTAAGTTTCCCTTTCCCACTCCCTCAACTTAAATTAAGGGTTCCTTGCTAGAATATATATGAGCCTTAATTTCCAGATGCACCTATCCTCCAGAGAAGGGTAACTATTTTTAATGTGTTCGGTATCATGGGTGTAGTTAGGGGAAATGTTTCCTACCTAGGCACATTGTGGGATATGTAGGATATTTTAATATGCCCCTAAAGTGAGACCTTTCTTTGTTTCCTCCCCTTTCATGGGATGAGGAAAGAAGACACTAAAAGTATATTGAGCACTCTGCCTGTTTTCTGATGCACTTAGTGGATGAAGAGGGAAAGTACACAGAAATGGAAAGATAAAATTGCACAGGGCTGAAATTTAAAACCTGAACAAGACTTACAAACTATTCAGCTTTCCCCTTGTTCAAGCTTTCCCCTTAAAGTACCACTGCCACCCACTTGTCCCTGTGGAGTGTATTGTAATGTAGACTGCCTAGTTATTACACTGGACTTGAACCACATCTTCCTCCCGGATAGAGACTATCCACCCAGCGCAATCTCCTCTGTTAATTTATTCCTCGAGCAGAGAAAGATGCATACCCTTCGAAGGTTTAGAATAATAGGGAGGAAGTCTCACTTAGCACCTGCAATTTGCGATGTTTGACACTGCTTTATTATACCTATGGCTTTTGGAAAAGAAGTCTACATGCACAAGGAAGGGGGGGGGAGGGACCAACCTCTATTTCCTAAAGGAACACTTAATGAACACATAACTGTGCTTCAGAAGCATTTCCAGTGCTGACAACAATAAAACTCATGGCCTCTTTTTGGTCTTTTTGTCTCAAGAGTTAGATGTTTGGCTTCAATTTTACTTTTAAGACCTGCACTAATTTACCTGGTTTCATAGGAAGAAAAAAGATTTTTTTTTTAATTTTTATTTTTATGGGTTTGTGTTAATTTTTTGTTGTCTGTTTATATTGAATAATTTGCTACATTTGTAAAATGTAAGAGGTATATATAATATATGTATATTTCTAACGTACAAAATGAAACTTTTCTTTTCAAAATTTTTTCTTAGAGGAGAGAAAAATATTTTTTCAGGAAAATTTTAAAAAAGTAGTGAAAGCTCCTTTTCCCCTTGCTTCCCTCCTTCCTGACCCTTTTTGAAGAGTGAATCAACAACATGTGATCTAAAATGGACAGATGAACACGAAGAGGACATAATTATGTATGTTTTTTAATGCAGAGGTCCATGCTGTTCTTGGTCATCTCTTTGGTTTTCTTGTTTTTGTTTTGTTTTTTTACAGGCAGAGGGCCATTGAGTAGGGATTCAGAGGGGGTGGGGTTCTTTTTTTCTTCTCTAGCAAAGGAGGAATACAATCAGCGTTTTGTATTCAGAATGTTGTGCAATATTTTGGAACAGGACATTGGCATGTCTAAAGATTTAGTTAAAACCACAAAGGTTGATCAAATCTGTACAGTTTCTATTGTTCCAGATTTTTTTAAGTTTGTATTAAAAGCATGATACATAATAGCTTCTTGTCCTGTTGTTTGTACAAGCACATAATGTTTAAGGATGAAGAACAAGACTTTCTTTTTGGATTTGAAAATAGACATGATTCCACATAGTACTGTGGTATACAGGATTGCGAAAAGCCTGGAGGAAAAAAAAATGGCTCTTTCTCTGTGATGTTCCCTAGAATAAATGAGGTCTAGTTTTAATATCCCCAAATTGGGCTTGTTTCTGTTAATTAGGCTAAAATCAATAAGTTCGAAGTAAAACTAATTTATGACAATTTAAAGTTTTACAATGGCATAGTTTAAAAATAGTCATCAAAATGTATACCTAACCTATATTTGTCTCAAATGTCTTTTTTTAACAGAGCAACTCTTTTGTTTATATGCAACTACGTTCCACCAAGTTCAGCAGAGTAAAAATTCACATTTTGTGTATTTTCATGTGATCTTTTTTTAGAGTTCATTATGTTGTTGAAAGCTTTGCTCTCTGGACCAGATTTTCTTTTTTAAGATTTCTCCACTTAAAATTGTGGTACTTTTACTTGCCACATTAAAACTATCCTGTTATGAGAGTAGAATGAAAACCTAAATTCTGTCCTATGTCAGGATATATTTCTTCCCTATGGAGAACCACTAGAAGATGAATAGTGGGCATGGATATCCCCAAACACATGGGGATTTCTTCCTAGCTTGACAAATACTTTTTTTCTTTGACAGTCTTCTCCCACGCAGTAGGTTATTGATCAAGATAGTTCAGTACTTACTGGTTACATAACATCTTACTGAACAGAGTAGGTCTTGGGCAAGTTCAGCTCCAGCAAAGTGATGCCTGGTGTAGCCTGGTGCTGCATAATCTGGGGCTTTGTAGATAACAATCCATGAATTCAGCCTGGAAATTTGGCAGGGTTGTCCCACAAGCAATCTGGCTCCTGACCCCTTGCGATTTCTGAGTGATCTCCAAGAATGTATTCTAATGTCCTTTGGGAATTTCTTTCTCCCAAGACTTACGGAATGGTATAGAATTGATGTCTATTCTGATGGATGCTCTTAGGAAGGAAGGATCTTCAAAGTCTGCTACTGGAATAGATAATAGTATAATCAAGTCAATGCCATTGCTTCTCAGGACAGCAATAACTTTTTAAAAAAGGCAATTGATGTGGCAGCATTCGGCCTATAAAATATTAGGTAAATTGAAATAGGTGGACTGCTGAAGATATCAATTTATATTCTTAATTAACATGATAGGCTTAGCAGAGGTTGGTAGGGAAACATATCAAATACCTAACATTGTTTATAATTGGACAAATATGTTTCTATCTGTATTTAGGGAATTTTTACTTCACGATTGGGGCACTGGCCTCAGGAAGGATCTCATCAATATCATTTTGATTAGCACAATATGCTCTTCTGGGGTCAGTTGATTTTGATTGCTAGCATCTCATTTTTCTTCTGCCTGATATACAGTATCCTCAGTTCCAGCTTTTGTAATTCAATCAGCATCTTCAGAAGTGTATATATTATTGGCTTCTATGCTTTTATGAAATTATTGCTACATTTTATGCCTTTCATGGGGAGCAGATATTGACATTCTTACTTCTGTGCAGGATCCACATTCTGTAACTTCCTTCTCTAAGGTGCAGCATGTTTGTTATCTTCCACTTCACCTCTACCCGATTGTTCAGAAGTTAAAGAATGGGAGGAAAGGACATCTAGTTCTGCTGTTTTCCCCTTTTTTGTGCTACTTCAGAAAAAAGCCTTCCTAGATCCAACTTTAAAGAAAGGTATGAAAAAACTTCCACAGCAAGAAACAAAATCCTTAACATTCAGGCTTGCTTTTTATTTTGAAATCATTGTTTTCTACAGCAGTCTCTCCCACACAATTTTTTTTTGCATGTGTGCAGACTCATACATACATAGCGTATGTGTAAATAAATAAAATAGTCCCAAGGCACAGAGCAGTTTATACAAGTCTCTAAATAAATAAATAAACCAAAGAATTATAATTCCATCTAGCTCCATTTTTTTTTTTTTAGACTAGGAGTGTCAAACTCATGGCATCATGGTATTGTCTTGTGATGTATCGGGAGGTTTTTTCCCCTTTGCTAAACCGGTCATGGCCAGCCAGCACATGATTTGTTCAGCTCACCGGCCAGGTGTTTGACAGCCCTATTCTAGACTTAACAACATCCAATTGACCAATCTACAAGCCAGGTATGGGGTGGCTGTCCTAACATGGTAGAAGCCAATCGGGAATTATTTTCCTCTGTGTGATGGAAGATACAGAATAAAAGTCAAGCAAGCCATCTTTTTAAAGTCCCCGAGTGACAGAACAACTGACTACTTCTGATTTGTGATGGCTGTCTAGAGTTTGAATTTCTGGATTTTCTTCATTGCATCTTTTCTCTAGATTGTCTTTCATACGTGACTGAGCACATTTTCTCCAATGCTACAACCCTACCACCAGCACTTAAAACCAAGGGAGAAAAAAGGATTTGCTTACTGCATAAAATTAGGGCTGGCTCTTTTTGAATCTTAGCAAAAAAACAAAAAAAAAACCCAAAAAAGTATAACAATTGGCTTTAAGAAAAGGAAAGACAGAGCAATTCCCCTCCCCCTCTAATATTGAATTCCAGCACATCAACTTTTCAGTGGTGCATTACTAACACTGCCAGTAATGTCCTTCAGAATGTAAACATTTGTTTTCAGGAATTGCCCAAGGAAATTATTAATATGTTTTCTAAATGCATAACTAGGCAATGTGTTCTATCACCTCTATTGGAACTAGCATTTCTCCAGTGTCTACAGCAGTGTGTCAAACTCAAAGCCCACAGGCCAGATCCATCCCGTAGGGTGCTTCGATCTGGCCCATGAAGCTGACCTGGAAACAGCAAATGATTGACCCGCGGTGCCTCTGCCAGCAAAAACAGAAGGGACAGGAAAGGAGAAAGGGAAAGAGAAAAGACAGAAAAAAGGAAACGGAAGAGAGCAAGGAAGGAAAAAGGAAACGTGGGAAGAGAGCAAGGAAGGAAAAAGAAGGAAAGAGGAAGGAAGAAAAATGGAGAATGAAAAGGGAAGGAAGGAAGATTATAATGACAGTGAGGACGGGGCTTGGAGAAGTCCTGCACTTGGCCAGCACAGGTGCCCCCAACACGAGTCCCATGTCACGTCCACCCCAGCCATGCTCACCATGGCCACGCCCGTCCCCCTGACCTCTGAGGTCAAACACAACCTTGATGCGGCCATCAGTGGAATAGAGTTCAACAACCCCTGGTCTACAGTATTCAAAGGCTGCTTGATGTTCCTCCTCCCACTTAGCTGGTTGGGGTTTTTAACTTTTAATGAAAAAGTTAATGGCTGTTCTGCAGTTACCAGGATAAACGTTTATGAAAATATCTCACCATTCCTAGCGATGATTCCACCTGTCTCTGTCTTGGAAATTGGCTATTTCACTTGTCTACCTTGTGACATGACTGCTTAAAAGTCAGATTGATAGTTCTTGGCCTTAATAATCCAGCTGTCTCTCATGCATTACAACACTCCCTTGAGAAGTTTAATATGTTCCTTCCATGTAATTGGAAAAAATGGCCATAACATCAATTTATGGAACTATAAAGTCCTTTAGGCCAGGGTTCCCCAACTCCTGGGCCATAGCCCACTACCAGGCCTTGAGCCCCTGGAAATTAGGCCACGGAATTGGCAGGTGAGTTTGTGTGCACATTCCTACTTGCACATCCCCACTTGCAGGAGTTCACATGGAACATTCCCACTTGCTTGAGCTCATGCAGAACCATCCCCACCCCCAACCAATCCGCAAAGCCAGAAAGTTTGGGGAACTCTGCTATAGCCCCCTGAGAATTTGATTTATAGCCTTTGGAAGATGACAGTTGAAGATCTTTAACCTCAAAAATAAAATATTAATGTTGTATAGGCCTTGTGGAGTGATTCTGGTAGAAGATTTCCGGGTCTTGTTATTTTAGAAGCACCAGTCAGTTCTAATATGGCAATATACTCTCCCCTTTTCAACTGCTCCAAAAGTTTATCTATCTGAGACATCAAACAGGTCTTTAGAATTTCTTGTTTAATTCTGTATACTCTCTCCACCAACCTTGTTTGTGGGGATCATGACTGAGTTCCAAGGTTTCTGAAAAAGTTTTATGATTCCTAAGAGGCTGGGCAGCTCATTGGCTTAATAGATGCCAAGAGAACGTCTATTTTCAGATGGTTCAAGTTCTACTACCACATGATGGAGTCGGATCCTGTCACTTGCCTCATCTCCTGGCAATCTAGCAGTTTGAATGCATGTAAAATGCAAGTAGGTAAGTAGGTACCACTTCAGTGGGAAAATCTAGCAGTGTTTGGTGTTTCACCATAAGCTCTGTGTTGTGCTATGACATCATGCTGGCCATATGACTGCAGGATTGTTTTTGGACAACACGGGCTCAATGGCTTACAGAAATGGAGATGAGCACCGCCCCCTGAAGTTGGCTAAAACTAGTGGAGTAAAACTTGCAGGGACACCTTTACCTTATTATTCCCATCCTTAACATCTCTAGTTTCCTTTTCCGTGATTTTGTGCCAAAAGTTGAGCACTTTATAAAGTTCCTGGAAAGTGTGGATATTTCACCTGTTTCAATAGCTTAGCTGAGTTCTAAGTGGCAAACTGGTAGCATACTTGCTCAGTCTTGACTCTGCTTCATTATTAGAATAAAGCACCATGAAATGTCTTCCATCCTTCTCATTTGATAGTCTCCAAATAGTGGTATCTCTCTTTGCCTTTAGTTCAATGTATGTAAAACACATGGCTTCACATGACAGACTCTAAAAGGAATGTTGTACCTGGGATTTCAACTAAATAGACCCCAGTTCTTAGACATGTGCTGTTTGTCCTGTTCATGTTGGGAGCCCAATACTTAAAAGTTTTCTTCCACAAGTAACAGATCTGTAATGGTCATAGAGAGTGCTAAACAATAAACAATGATTTGTAAACACTCAAGGAGTCTGATAGGACATTTTCTGATCAACACATTTTATTAAAAAGCATACACATGTTGAGCTACAAGTATAATATCACCTTATTCCTTTTGATACAATGTGTTGAAATACACTAATACTTATGCTCACATAATCTTTATCACAAAACACATTGAACCATTAACTGATTAGCCTTGCATAACATACTAAATAAGAGACAATAAAGTTGTAGCCTAACATGCTGTGCAACCCCAGGCAGTAAGGTGCGTGGGACTGGTGAACCTAGTAATTGTTCATCAGCATTTTCTGAATGAGGCATTTATCTTGAGGAAACTAAGGTGAGCTCTCAGTCCTTCTGCATACAAATTCACATCTGATTACTCATGTTTTTATTTCTGCATCCTACTTTAGGTAGAAGAATATTCAGCTGTTGGGAATGGGTAACACCAATCTACTGAAAATCACTTGAGAGTCATATCGGAAAATCACAGTCTGTAGCTTTCTAAAACAGCATATGGAACTTATCTGAAATTAGAAATAGCTTCCAAAAGATGTATCAATCTTTGTGGATGGACTTTGCTGCTACATTGGATACAGAATAGAATGGTGTGGGAAGTGTTAGTCAACAGAGCTGTAGTTTTAAATGTTTATTTGCTCCTTTTTGCTGTCCTTTATAGCACTAAGGTGGCTGGCCAGCACCGGTCCCTTAAATTAGTTGTTCTGCTCTTACTATTTCACTCATCAATATTTTTAAAAATGCAGGTACATTGAGGATTCACTTACAAAACAAATGAGAAAGCTGTGTTCCAGCATACATAATAAATGGTTCATGCTTATTTTGACCCTCCATCAGCAGACTTGCAAGAATTCTATTATCACAAATATATGTCATGCAGGAAGGCAATAATGCAGATAAAAAATAAGGAGGTATTATAGACAAAATAAATATTGGGATACACAGGCTTTGGTTAAAATGGTTAGAAAAGCATTTTTAAATCATTTCTTCTTCAAGCTATGCTTGTTTTGTACTTCTTACTTATAA
Source organism: Laticauda laticaudata (assembly GCA_004320025.1). Lineage (NCBI taxonomy): Eukaryota > Metazoa > Chordata > Lepidosauria > Squamata > Elapidae > Laticauda > Laticauda laticaudata. Next base: position 25,596 of record BHFT01057216.1, read on the forward strand.
TCTAGAGGACAACAGTAATTTAATATCTCTTTCTCCACAACATGCTCCTTTCATTTGTCATCCAACTGCAAAGTTCTTTTTTATTGAGAAAAACAATTGGTGACTGGACAGAAGGCCTTTTCAAGCTTTGGTTGGGTTTACAAACAATGTAACCATTGTCATTTATTCTTTTGATTTTTAACTTGCACATTAAAATAGCATAGTCAGCAAACTATGAATAAAAAGTAAAGATGACTTGAAATGCCTGTCAACCTTTGGAGTATCTTGTGGTTTCTTATCTAAATATTAAGCAGATTCAGAATAATAGAAGGAACCTTGGAGGTCTTCTAGTGAGTCCAACCTCTTGTTCAAGGAGAAGATCCTATTCCATTACAAATGGCTGTCCAATGTCTTCTTAAAAATCTCCAGCACCCACAACATCTGAGGGCAAGCTATTTCCTTGATTGGTTGTTCTAAAAAGAAAAGAAAAGAACCTATACATTGACTACAGAGCTGATTGTATCAAAAGTAAGTCTCACTTACTTTTGAGTTACAAAAGTAACTCACAACTCCACATCCAACCTCACCCCATCCAATCCAACATCAAAACTAGGCATGCACACCCCTAACAACCTCTATTCCAACCACAACTGGCCTTAAATGCAAGCTACTCAATGCAAGAAGCCATAAAATAACCTGTTGAATTTCTCCTCTTACTAAATATGGCTAAATTCGACATGTTTGTCTGTGAAACATGGCTCAATGCATCTCTCCCTGACTCCATTATCACAGGAAGAGACTATCATGTTTTACAAATCAGATCGTGAAAATTCGTAGAGGAGGAGGTGTTGCTATCTTCTATAAAAAGTCCTTACATCTAAAAAACACCCAGGAGCTTGCTCTTCCTGAGACCATCATCTGTGAACTATCCTTAAATATCACATTTCGATTCTTACTATGTTACAGAGCCCCTGATTATGAACATTGGAACATGCAAACAAGCTAATATACACTACTAACATGGGCAGCATCCTGTCCTTTTAATCTTTCTCCTGGTGACTTCAATCTACCTCATTATTAACTGGACCCTTAATGAATGTACAACTGAGACCACACACTGCAACTTTCTACAGATGCTAGTACCAAATCTGGGACTAGAACAACTAGTAACGACAACACTAGCTATACAACTGCCTCAATCTCATCTTCTGCAATAGTTTTGAATTCTAATTTACAGAATAGCAATTAAGAATCCCTTTTCCAACTATCGGGTTTAGGACCACAACATGATTGACTTTTGTACTCAACAATATGTCTCACACAAAAATATTCACACAACAATGGAATCCCCATTATAACTTCTAAAAAAGGCAACTATGATCTTAATAAACAATGATCTCTATCCTTGATTGGCAATTTCTACTGTCTGGAATACAATACTGTAGAAGACCATGACAACATATTTTTTACTTGAAGTCAAAAGCAGTCATCAAACTATTGTACCATTAACTAACTCCCAAAACCAGAAAAAACAAATTACTTCCAAACAATAAGGAAAGCTTCAATCCAAAAAGAAATCACTTTGGCAGAAAACAAATCTGGTCACAATTGCAACTTCAAAGCAAGATTACAATAAATTTATAGCCCACAGATAAAAGATAAAAACTGAATGCACCATATTATCACATTGAACAAGAAAAAAACTTCCTCAGCAAAAACCATTCCAACCCGCGCTTTCTACATTTTTATAAAACACAAACTAAAAGAGACTAAGGTCATCCCATCCCCCTGAAAGGACCTAATGGTAAAGACTGCAACGACGAACAACGCTATTAAAGCCAACCGATCTTTAACACATTCTTTTGTTCAGTATTTTGTAAACAGCAATGGATCAAGCCAGTACTTCCTCGTCGAACAACAGAGCAACTACAATGATGTAATACACATCCAGTTTACAGAGCGACATTGTTGAAAAAGCAACTGCGCAATCTAAAACCATCTCTATGCTTATTTGGACTGGATGGAATATGTGCCTACTTCTTAAAAAAGCTATCCACTGCATAGCCGAACCTCTAAAGCATAATCTTTGAAAATCTTTCAAGGAACCAGCTCCTTGCCAAAACTATGGTCACAAAGCCACAGTCATCCCCATCTTCAAAAAGGGAGACCCCAGCCTAGTTGAAAAATTACAGACCATCTCTTTATGCTGTGTCACCTGTTAAAGTCAAGGAATCAATCATTAACAGACCTCGAAATTTTTAGACCTAGAAAATCTAGAAACTACAACCTGCCTTTGGTCTGATCTAACTATCAGTGTATAAAATCATACCCATTGCAATGTTCCTACGCTGTCAAGTGATACTTCAGGTCTTCAACCATAACAACACCAAGAGCAAAAAATAAGATAAGCAAACTCCAAGGTAATCGCACCAAACATTGATATGCAAGAATAACAAACTTCAGCAAACAGAGTGGTGAATGTTCGGGAATACTCTATTCTGACCTGTATTTTTTTCCGCGCCAACCCCAAAAACTGTTAAACCTTAGACCTGTCCTACTATTGACCTCACCCTTTCTTAAGAGGTGCTGTAGGGAGGCTACATAAGCGACCAACGTGCCCTACCATCCTGGTCCTATTGTTTCTTTTATGTATTTTTTTTATTTTTCTTCAAATTGTACCATGTATTCCATTAACTAATCGTTTTTTACTGATTACCTATTATCTTGTAAGCAATTCACAAATAAAAATGAGTAAATAACATAAATAAATAATTGTCTGGAACATTTCTTATTTCTAGGTTAGGATCTTTGCTTGATTAGTTTCAATCCATTGCTTTTTTTATCTTCTTTTCAACCACTTTGGAAAATAAAGTTGAATCCTCTGTTTGTGGTAGCCCTTTTAGATATTAGAAGACTGCTATTCATGTCAGACCCTTAGTTCTTCTTTATTAGACAAGATATACCCAGTTCTGCACGCTGTTCTTCATAAGTTTTTTAATGCTCCAGTCCCCTAAATAGTTTTTTGTTGCTCTTCTCTGTAATCTTTCCAAGTGTGTCAAGCATATTTTTTATGTCATGGCAATCAAACTGGATGAATATTCCAAGTGTGGTTTTAGCAAGGCATTTAAAGGAGTACTAACACTTCACATGATCTTTGAACTCTATCCTTTGTTGATGCAGCCTAAGGACGGCATGTTGGTTTTTTGGTGGGCTAGTTCAAAATTTAGGTGATTGTCCGAGCGGAAGTCACAAATCCCTCTCAGAATCGTTGTTAAGCCAGCTACCACTAAATTCTAATACTTATGCATTTGGGGTTGTTTGCCTGTGTAAACCTTAAGTTTCTGCATTCATTTAAATTTCATTTTGTTGGAGTAGGGTCCAAAGTACAAATCTCTTAAGATCTTTTGGATCTGAGCCTACCTTTTGGGTGTGGCTATTTCTTACCAGTTGGTGTTGTCTGCAATTTTGAATGAGTTTCCCCTTCTTTCCTCTCATACTAAATAATGTATGAAGATGTTTAAAGACTATTGGACGTTTCTTTCTGCAACCAACTCAGAAAGCTTCAAACTGCCCCAGGAAGCTGCTGATCCCAGTTTTTTAAGGAATTATTGAGTCCATCATCTGCACCTCTATAACTGTCTGGTTTGGTTCTGCAACCCAACAAGACAGACTCCAGAGAGTAATTAGGACTGCAGAAAAAACAATTACTACCAACCTGCCTTCAATTGAGGACCTGTGTACTGCATGAGTCAAAAAGAAGGCTATGAAAATATTTACAGACTTCTCACATCCCGAACATAAACTGTTTCAAGTCCTACCCGGAGGTGGTATTCAGCAGTTTCTGACAGGTTCTGGAGAACCGGTAGCATAAATTTTGAATAGTTTGGAGAACCAGCAAATCCCACCTCTGATTGGCCCCGCCATCTCTTCTCTGCCTCCTGAGTCCCAGCTGATTGGCTGGTTCTTCTTTGGTTGCCCTGCACAGGAGACCGGAGCTCGAAAGCAGATTAGTGGGGTGGGGAGTGAATGGGCATTTTACAGTATCTTTCCCCTGCCATGCCCACCAAACACACCCATCAAGCCACGCCATGCCCACCAAGCCACACCTACAGAACCAGTAATAATTTTTTTTTAATCCCACCACTGCTCCTACCCTCAGAACGACTCTATAGAGTAGTGGTCCCCAACCTTTTTTGTACCAGGGACCAGTTTCACGCAGAAACACTTTTTTGTGGACAGGCAAAATCAATTCTTCCCCAATAGTAAAGGGCTTCTTAGCTTTAGCAATGCAGTCCGCGAAGTTAGGCGCAAAAGTTAGCACGGAAGTTAGGCGAGGGCAAAAGTGGTTGTCTTTCAAAAATAAGACACCTGGAAGCAAAAATATATTTATATATATATATTTTAATCACAATTATTCATTCTTTGCGGCCCGGTACGAAGTGATCCACGGACTGATACCAGTCCGGGGCTCAGTGACTGGGGACCCCTGCTATAGAGCACTGCATACCAGAACAACTAGACACAAGGACAGTTTTTTCCTGAACATTATCACTCTGGTAAAGAAATAATTCCTTCAACATTGTCCAACTATTTACAAAGTCTGCACTACTATTACTGTTAACCTTCTCATCACTCCTTATCACCCATCCCCTCCCACTTGTGACTGTATGACTGTAACTTTGTCACTTGTATCCTCACAATTTATATTGACTGTTTCCTAGTATGATTTGACTGCTTATTGTACCCCATGACTATTATTAAGTGTTGTACCTGATGACTTGATGAATGTATCTTTTATGTACACTGAAAGCATTTGCACCAAGACAAATTTCTTGAATTCTATTCTATTCTCAGACAGAATCTTGAAATACTCCACTGTATACTTCCCTCCATGTTGATGCAGTTCCATTCAGGGCATGTTGTATATGATTGGTTATCTAGTTATTAATCCATCTGCTGGTGATGCTGTTTAACCCATATTTTTTCTATCTTTGCACAACAGTCAACTTATAGAGGTTGTGGGTTCTCTGTTCTTGGACATTTTTAAGAAAAGACTGAGCAGCTACCTGTCATGGATAGTTTAAAATTTTTCCTGCATATTCCAGAAGGAAGAGCTAGATAATCCTTGTAGTTCCAAATTGATTATATTATGACTTACAACTATCAATGCCACCACAAAATTAGAATTGTGAAAAGGCATTTGCTGATGCTTCAATATTTCAAAGGATAGAACTGGTAACTAAGATAAACAATGGTAATATGATATTAGAGGCATTTTACTTTTCCACAAATTATGTAATTTTGAGTGAAGGATCATAAATGCACAGGAACTGCTTTTAATGCCATCCTTCTTTGTTTCAAAAAACTTACCAGAGATTGTGCTACCAAAAAAACACCCAACAACAAAACCCAGAAAATATTTTTCAGTTTATGTGCATATCCTGATCTGACCATAAACCAGAAGAGTTTCCTCCTCTCATAATTTGTTTTAAGGCCTGTACCACAGCCTGGAACATAAGCAGAGTGCCATTCCCCTCTTGCTGACTTCCATGCACTTGGAATTGAAGGGTAATGCTTTGGAATTGTATGACATAAATTAATAATTTAGTACAAAGCTACATAATGTGTTTTCTGATTCTCAGGAGTACCTGTACTGTGAGTTAAAGAAAGTATACTGGTACCAGGGACAGCTTAGAGACAGAGGAAGGTGCGCCATTTAGTGGAAATATGGAGGAGGTAAAGCTGAGGGAATGGAGTAAAATGAGGAAGAGTCCAAAGACAATTGGTACAAGTAAGCTGGGTCCAGTGGTGAGACAATTACTTGCCCCATTAAAAACAAAGAAAATTTTGCAAGCACAAGGGACCAAGCAGCCACTTTGTGCAGCTTTTATTCTATTTGGAACAGACCTATAAATAGTTCTCTATTTTGGCCTGCTTGACGTCACACTTCAAAACACTCTGCTAGTCTCCAGAATCTGCAGCAGGAAGAATCCTGAGCTGCATGTAGGAAGAGAGGGAGAAGTCCTTCCTCTCTACAGCTGATTTTTTTATTGGTCTTTCTTTGAAGCATACTGCTGTTTGTTATTTTTCAAATGCAACTGCTGAAGATTCTAAATAGAATGACTCCATAAACAGGCTACTGATATTTATAAACAATCTAGTAATTTTAGCAAGGAAGAAAGTTTGAAGGTTAACAAAGCCTGGTCTTCAGCTCTATCTGAAGCTCAAAATGAAACAACCCTTAACAAAACACCATGTAGATAGAATCAGTTGCTAGCCACAGTTGCTGGCAAAATGTCAGGGTACCAGATAAAGAGAACCAGCCTATTAACTCAGAAGCTCATAACTCCATACTGTTGTACTGGATTGATGCTGACTGTGAAAGCCTTCATCAATATAATCTGAAGTATATTCATGTTAAATAAACATATATAGGAAACTCAAGATAGATCCAAAAGTGTGCATTCTGAATGCAAACTACTTTGAAACTGCAATTATACACAATCTGATTGTTAAAAAATGCAGATTCAGAAGCTTTCTGACCTAGGATATCAAATGGGACTTGTGAAATAAATAGCTTGAGAAGTCTTCAATTAGTTATGGATAAGGGCATATAAAGATCTCCTGTATTTATAATGTCAGCAGGAAGAGGAGTCTGACTTTCACTGTAATGAGGCCAGCTGTGATTATTTTTTGTTTTCATATTGTAGTCTGATACAATTCCATGGGCAGGAAGGAAAAAGGATTTTTTTGCCTTAGTAAAATTGACTGATGGGAATAGAATTTTCTATTTTTTCTTGCAATTGACAACATAGTTCTCAGTTCAGCATATTATTATCTTATTTTTCAACCTATCCCTCAGACATTTTAGTGTGTTGCATGTTCATAAACACTGTAAACTAGATAGCTTGTTAATATTAACTACAAACTTGTTTCAGCTCCTTCATCCCCTTTAGCTTTGCAGAACAAGCAAAATCAAAATAGTAAATTCAGTTTTATGCAAGTTTAAATTAGGGTGTACAAATTGCACGCTTCAGTGAACCCCTGAATGAAAGGAAGCTATCACAATCTCTTCATGGTACAAAATTAAAGATATTTCTCTGTAGATCTAAAAGCATAACGACTATTTATGTGCAGCCTGCTAGAGTTTTGCAAGCTGCAGCAGTTTAAGAAAAGCTGATAAAGGACAACCTTTGCTGTTTTCCTTTCTTCTGACTTTAGTGAAAGAGATGTCTTTCAAATGAAATGAATGATACAAAATGATGCAAAAGTAAACCACCTTGTCCTTTCCATTAAAAATGTGGTTTAATATTTTTTCCTTATTTCAAATGGCTTTATTTATAAAGTTTCAAGTGTAGAACCTAGTATAGGATCATCCCAGGACCACGGTGTATGCAAACCATACTTCTACAGGTCATGAGACAATATCTTCCATGGAATCTAAGGCAGGAGTCCAGCTTAGCTATAGAGCAGCTTATTTAGTCCATTTGACTCAACCTCAACTTGTCGTCTCTCTCTTGCTTAGGAGATGGGACCCATAGCATTCCCTACCTCCCTGCTCTGTTGGGTTGGGTTTAATTAGGAAAATACAGCTCTTCAAATAGCCTGGTGCCAAGCCATGAAGGGCTTTGAAAGTAACAACCAGAACCTTGAATTGGATCTGGAAGGAAGTCAGCAGCCAATGCAACACCCACAGGAGAGTTAACACATGAGCAAATCTGGGCCTGCAAAAAACCAGCAGTCTGCCTCATATTGAACTAATTGAAACCTCCAGATACTTTTTAAGGACAGCCCCATGTAGAGAGCGTTGCACCTCTCAAAATGAGAGGTGACATGGATGTGGCTAGGTGTGAGCAAGAATTGGTGGTCCAGGAAAGGGTGTAAACTTTGTACAACCTGAAATTGTGCAAAGGCCCTCCTGGCCATGTCTGCTACCTGTTCCTCCCGTGATCTGACCATGACAGGGGGACCAAAAATAGGTCCATCAATTCCATATCACATTGTCACTGCTCCGACAAGAACACCAAAACAGGTGTGTGACCACAATTCCTAACTGGGTCATGGACAGGCACATAGAAGTCACTGTTTCCATGAAATCCTGACCTACCTCCCACCCCCATGAATGGAAGACTGAAGGCCCTCAGAACAATAAGCCTGGGGAACACCACTGTAAATCCTGCAGTGAGTTCAAGGAATCCGGGTAGGGAAGCTGCCACTGATCCCTCAAGCCCAACATAAGAAAAAGGATCTCACAACCAAGCACTTGTGGATCCTTGCTCTGGAGGCTGCCAAAGATTCTCTGATGACAACAACCGTACCCTCTCCCTGGCCCTGTAGTCTAGGTTGGTGCCATACTTGATAATCAGCTGGGCACATTTCTGAGAGAGCAATGCTTCTGTCCAGGCCCAGCCAGATCTTAGTGATAAAAGAAATATTGTTCTAACCACTCTATTAGTCTGATGAGATAAGCTGCAGCTCACAGAAGCTTATGCTTTGTAATAAAATTTGTTAGTTGAAAAGGCTGCTACCACACTCCTTATTTTTGGCCACCATGGACTGACATGACTCTTTTCCTACAATGCCCATAATATATAACAGAGCATTTTAGTACATGTTGTTATTTTTCTCATATTCTGATTGTCATTCAAATTTATCAAAAGCCATTCCTGACTTTTCTATGTCCCACTGAAAGGAAAACTCTTGCACATGATTCAAAATTTAAAAAAAATGGAAAGAAGCAAAAAAAAAGAGAGGAAATAATAAAAGGCCAAACACATAAGCTGAGGAAGCCTTCTGTAGGTAACTGTTTCCCTCGCCATTAAGGTATCTTCTTGGAAATTAGATCATTCTTACTAGAAATGCTTAATGAACAATTAACAACCAAGATACTGAGAATGTTATTTATAAATCCAGCAAGGCAAATATATTCCTGGGGGACTAAAAATTCCACCTCATCCCAGTTCTCTTCTCTTGGGTCTCATCAAAGCTCTCTCTGAGGCAATTGTTTCAGCGAAGCGAACTCTGCTGTTTACAGCAAAACCTAGTTGCTTGTAATACATGTAAGGTCATCTTTTGAAAATTATTGGGAACATGCTAGGTGGAAAATGGCCTGTACAACATCTTGGGGCAATTTGATTCATTAAGTTATAAAGACAATCCTCAACAACAACAAAAACCAGCCTTAATTTTACAGAATTGGTTTTTCCAATTTAGTACCCCCAGATACATTGAGACTAACTTCTCAAAATATTGATTTTCTATGTTTTAATTTTATGTTAATTTTAAGCCATTCTCAAAAAAAGTGATATAAACTGAAATAATGCTAAATAAATAACTCATAAATTCAGAGGGAGAGGTCCCACAATCAATGCACCTTCCTGCAAATTAAAAAAAGGGGGGGGAATGGTTAAGGGGAAATAAATTACATAGCTGTTGTTGGCCCTTTAACGTCGGAGCAAAAAGCTAGAGAAATTAGCTCTTCCTCCTCCTCTTCCTCCTCCTCCTTTGTGCAAAGAAAGACCAATCTCATACAATGGAACTTTATTTTTTAAAAGTTAAAGCTTTTAATTTTAAATAGTGAGATGGAAAACAATCAATGACCGAGGGAATAAAAATATCAGGCTGCTCAAATTTACAGACAGCATTCGGAAGAATTTCCAAATAAAAATAAACAAAGGTTAACAAAAATATACAAGAAAACCAAATACCACTGAGCAGATCTGAGCAGATCTCAACATGGCATAACAACTTTGATCTAAAGAGGTGCCAGTCTATATTAAATCCACAAGGACTGACCATGAAGCAAGAAAAATAATTACCGGAGAGTTAAATACATAGAAAAAGAAACAAAATTTAATGCAGAGAACAGACAACCATTAGAACAGATGTAACTTCTATGCTGGTTTGTTATCCAGAAAATTCTCCCTGAAAATTATAATGTACTGTATATTAAGTTTGGAGAGGAATCTTAGTTCTTTCTTTTCAGTCTTAAATTCTGGAATCTCAATTTATGAATCACAATCTGATCTAAGCTGAATCATGACCATAATAATATTTGTACTATATATCTACTTGATAAACAGTTAAGAAGTAGGCACCCTCACTCCTGTTTGGATTAAAGGTTGGATCAAAAGAATGAAGATTGAAATTAGTACTATATTTAATACTAATCTCTCTAAAGTAAAAGCCATCATAAATTTCTGCATAACTGCTTAGAATAAAAAGGCCCAGCTTAACACTATGATCTGATTTTCAATCTGCCTAGTATCCCAACCTTGCAGTAGGATGATTAGCAGGGGATAGCAAAAAAAGAAAAAAGAAGGAATATATAGATATTACAGAAGTCAGAATTAAGGTACACAGAAGGAACCACTCTTTACTTCCTCACAGAGATACTATGAACCCAAAAACAATTCCAGATATTTAATACATACCCAAATATCAGAAAATCCTTCTTGTTTTTTCTTACAAAGACATCCATTTTACAAAGATAGGTTTATTTTGAGAAAATACCAGCCATCGATCATATAGCTACTTCCTAAGTTAAACCCAAACTAATCTTTGGTTCTTTGTCATGGTGTGATTTCCCCACTACAATGTTTCTGACCAGACAGCTTAGTTCTGACTTTGTGTTTTTATACATTACATCTACTACATCCATTCTCTCAAACAATTTTGTTTTACTGCCAGTCCATCCAAGCACATTTCACAGCTTCCACTTTTAGATACAGGAAATCAGTACATTGATGCTTCACACTCATGCTGGGGTCCTATCAGCCTTTTAGAAACAGGACTCTCATATCCCTGCTTCTCTATTCCAAAGCTGACATGATGCTCAAGTGGGAATCAGGATGGAACAGGGAAACCTACACACATTGAGTGAAAGAACCGTAGCAATCTAAGAAAGATGAGAGAGACAGAGACAGACATTACTAAAGCTCTCTTTTCCAAACTTTTTAACTGGACAAAACAGTGCACCAAAGGACAAAACCAGAGGTGGTATTCAGCAGATTCTGACCAGTTCTGGAGAACCGGTAACAGAAATTTAGTTTGGAGAACCGGCAAATTCCACCTCTGATTGGCCTTGTCCCCATCAATTATCTGCCTCCCAAGTCCCAGCTGATCGGCTGGCTCTTCTTTTGTTGCCCTGCACAGGAGAACAGAGGTGAAAAGCAGGTTTGTGGGGTGGGGAGGGAATGGGATTTTTGCAGGATATCTTTCCCCTGCCACGCCCACCAAGCCATGCCCACTAAGCCAGCCCACAGAACCGATAGTAAAACTTTTTGAATCCTACCACTGGGCAAAACATGTTGAACCAAGGTACTTCCTCCGGGCTAACTTACAGAACATGTTCAAAATCCAGGACCCAAAACTCCCATGGAATTGAAATATAAAACATGTTATGACATAAAAAATATCATAAAACAATGTAGGACATGATACAAAATGTCATAAAACATTTCCTGATGTTTGAGTATTATACTGTTCAACAGGGGCTATTTTCAACACAAATACATCTTTTGATTGTATCCCAACTTTTCCAGGGAAGGAATACATTAGAAGTTATGTCATTGTTAAAGGCACTGAGAAATTGGCTTTGTGATTGAGATGCCTGTGCCTTTGTAAGAATGTGTCCTTTAACATTTTAATGATTGTTGCCAGATTCTTATGGGGTCATGTAGGGAGCATGGCTGGCTCAACAGGCAAAAGGGCAAATACAAATCCTAGGTGTCTGTCTGAGCGAATCTTGTCAGCTTTGACTTGCCTAATTGTATTGCTTATTTGGAGTCTCTTTGTTTATGAATAGATTGGCTCAGTCTTTCTGAAAGAATACAAAATCTCAATTTTCTCTTCAAGCTTCTTCTTGAGGCTGTTTCCTATGACAGGAAGATTGGGACTGCTTTCTGCCTTTGTTAAGATTTTTTTTGTCCTCTTTCATTTAGGCAAAATACTCTATCCTTCCACTTTTTAATATTAAGAATAAATAATATTTGAATCTGGGGAGTGGCTTCCTACACATACTCATGAATCATATCAATTTCCACTTGTAAATGGATATCATTATAAGGAGATGACTATGCTTAAATATAGAAATGGGGCCTACTGTTTCCTAGGGTCTTTGTGCACTGCAGGGAGTCTTTCTAAAAGTATAATTTTACTATAAAAATGACAAATAATAATTGGTGATTATTGATTTAACTATATTTAATTTGATGTTATATTAATTACATTGAAATCAAATTTAGTTTTTATTCTCGCTGTACTCACATTTTAAAAATTAAGCACATTACGAAAGTATAACCCTTTAGATTGGGGAAATTTCCCATCTTAAGCCTGTTAGAAAAGAAACCTTTAAAATAAGTAAAATATGTAAACGAACAACTGCAAGAAAAAGATGAGAAACTAATTTTTTAAAAGCATACCAAATTACTACAAATGGGGTGGGTGCAAGTGTATCTTTTCCCATAATGATCAAACACACAGTAGTTTTGAAATGTGGTACATGTAGTTTAAAAAGGAGGAAAATGCCTAGCATATTTATTGAACGTATCACTACAACCCACCCTTTTTCATCCTGTTTAAAAAATGAAGAATATTGGAAAGATAATCCTATCTGTTGTTCTTTAAACAAGCAACTATCTCTGTTGTTCAGTGACAACAGGAACACTGTTGAAAACTTAAAGGACCAGGTTGAGAACAGACCTACCTAGACAAAATATCTGTGTGGTTGCTGAGTTTTGATGTGAAGACATATCATTATCATCTCTTTTCTACCCTAAAGTATGCTATTAGGAAACACAGTTGTAGCCAAAGTTTGTATTGCTTCTTAGTGAAAATTGATACAAAATGCTGTATAATTAAGAGAGCTGAGAGATAATATTTCTAAAGAAAATACATATTATTCTGGATAAATCAGTACAACTCAAGTTTGAAAAATTGTCTCTGAATTTAAATCATTAGGACAATAAATCACTTAACATAATATATCCATATGTTTTTCAATGTCAGTAAGAATGTATTATAAAACTATATTTCCCCATATTCTCTTTTCTGCCATTTATCGTAACATATTAATAATGTTGTCTATAAAAAGCAATGAGATGTAAATGCTTTGCAGTAAAAACAGCACTGGCAGAAAAATAAAAAACCGAGAGTTTTATTATTGATTAAAAGTAATCAATCTAAAAAGACAAAGCTGAATAGCCAATGAATTATAATACCTAAAAAAAATAAAGAGAGCATGCCAGGGAAAATATTCCAGAGTTGGAATCTATATCCAAAAAAGGGCTCCACATGATAAAGATTTATTATATGGGTAGTTTTTTAAATGCTTTTTATTTTAAGGGCTTTTTTGTGTCATTAGCTTTTATCCTGTTTTATTTTATCCTATTTTAATAATAAGCAGTTTGGAAATACCTTAAAGAATAAATATTTGTCTTATAATGCCTATAAACAGTCTGCATAAGTCTGCCAGGGCTAGTGCCAGTTAAGAATTTCTCGGTTAATTCTAAATCAATTAACACTGATAAGACCTCTCAAAGGTAACATATATAAAACATTGTAAAAATCTTATCTTCTCTTTATCCTAATGCAAAAGGGATCCATTATGGCCAAGCTACATCTGTTTCAAAAGAGCCACTGCGCAGGTAGTATATACAGAGATTAAATACAGTGAATGCTACAAGTATCACAAGGTATTTTCAACCCATAAGGAAACTAGAAGAATTGGTACTACTGAATAAGAGCTTAATCCTTTAATTTCTAACCCTGTTGACATTTAAATATTCTATGGATATAATTACAGAATCCAGCTGAACGAGATTAAAAAGCAAAATCCAGTTAGTGGATTAAAAGTTAGTTAAAAAACTAACCAAACTAACCAAAGTTATTAAAACTAACCAAAAGTTAGTTATTACTAACTTTTCTTCAATATGGAACCCCCATCTCTCCTTCTCCTTACTTGGTATTTGGGCTACGCTGGAGCCTTGGGGCTTCAGAAGAATAATTCCTGTTGTAAGTGCAGCGCAGTTTAAGGTACTTTTGATATATAGTACAATTTATGAACCAACATGGGTTTTTTTCCCAGTTAAAGTAAAAAAAAAAGCACCATCAAAATCAGCTCTTTATATGGTCAGTACTATGGTATAATACAAAAGTGATGGTTTTTTACAAAAGTGAACATTTTGTACAAAGATGTGATTCCTGTCTTGTGACATGAAAATGAAAAAGATAACCCTGTGAAGCTGTCATACAGCTATAAACAGAATTTAGTAAAAAATAGGAGGAGCAGATCGGAAATGAAAGTGGTGGATTATAATAAGCAGGGCCAGGCAACTTGATCTCCAAATGCTATAGAATCGTTATGGCGAACCTATGGCATGCGGAGAAGTTGCCCGAAAGAACTCCACTGCGCATGCATGCATGCCACCTGGCCATCAGCTGATTGTTGGGTGTGCATGCATGAGGCAGAGGTGTGCAGAGGTGCATGCATGCGCAGAGGTACACGGCACATGTGGGGGTCACACACGCATGCACAAGGGGCATGGGGGGTCCGCATGCATTGCCTTGTGGGTCCTGGCATGCAAGCACAAATGCAATTTTCGGCACATGATCCCAAAAAGATTAGCTACCACTGCTATAGAATATAACTATAGTATGAATTAACCCTGCATGTTATTTATATTTTCAGAGTTCTTAATCCAACATTTCTGGAGGACATCAGGCTACCATTGGAACCTTTTGCACTGGAAAGGATTAGAATTGAATTCTTTCCATTTTTTTTTTATCCATCAAGGCAGATAATATTTCTTTGTTATGTGCAATCTGAAGGAAAACAAGAATAGGTATACAATCTCAAGATACCTGGATCATACTACCATATGTGGTGGACATGTGCGGAAAGTAAAAGATATTAGACTAAAATACACACATGGATGGAAAAAAATGACAAAACAGCATAAAGATTTAAAACCAGACACAATTTTAATGGGAATTCTACCTGAGGGTTACAATAGAGAATTGACATACTTTATTAATGTTTTAACTGCAGCTAGAATTGTATTTGCTCAAAATTGGAAGAATGAGAACATTCCGATGGAGGAGGTGACTAAGAAAATAATGGAATGTGCAGAAATGAGTAGATTAACATTAGCAACTTAGAGAGCAAGAAGAAAAAGAGTATTATAAGATATGGATTTGTTCTACCAATGGCTAGATAGAAAAGTAGGAAATCGAAGTATAATACAATAGCAACGATATGTTACAACTATTTTGGAATAAATTACAAATGAACAAAAATTAGTAAGAATTAAGATTTGCTCTAAAGGATAATATGGATTTGAAACTAAAGTTTGAGGATGGTATAACAATAATATATGATATGGAAAGTTAATTAATGTTATATGAATGTAAATCTAAGAGGAAAAGACTATAGATATTGCGCACAAGAAATATGCACCAATTGACACACTGTATAACTGTAAGGTTTTATTTGTTGTTTTATGCTTATGTGTGTTGTTAAAAAAATTAAAAATGGTTAAAAATAAACTTTTTATAAAAAAAAGAACAGATATACAATCTGTTATAAATCTATTTTGTTTTCTCACAATAGCCAAGATAAATGAAGATGCTTAGAAAATTTGTATCTGTTTGTTCACTGACAATCCTCAGGCTCTTAAGATATCACATTTTTTCTCTGAGGGCTCTATCCTGTTCCCCAAAGAGGTATGACCTAACAGAATACAGGTCACCTTGAGAGCCCTTTTTTTACCTTGTAAATCAAAGCATTTTTCATGTATTCACTTTCCTCAAAGCTGCTCATTTATTCAAATAAAACTCATCAAGAATGTGTAGCTTGCCAGAATCTTGGTCTGATAATGTAGCCAATCAGGTTATTGATTTGAGCCCCGAGCTTGGCAATTTGGTTGCAAATGTTTCATCATCATTCGTGGAGACATAGTCAATGCCATATGTAGCCAATGTCACCAAACTGCATTTAGGCTGGATTGATGGCACCAGATAAAGCAACTTGCTTATCTCATGTCCTCCTAAATTTCATATGTATAACTTTAATTCCCTCAATTCCACAGGGTATCTCATTTAAATCTAAAGCAATAAGGAACACAAATGTTAAACAGGAGAGGTTTTACTGGACAGTCCCATCTTTCTTTAAAGCAGGGGACTCCAACCTTGGCACTTTTAAGACTTGTGGACCAACTCCCAGAGCTTTGCTGACTGAGGAACTCTGGGGGTTTAAGTCCACAAGTCTTAAAATTTTCAAGGTTGGAGATCCCTGCTTTAAAGGAGTTCCACCCTTCCCCATAGAGAAGCTACAGATAGAAGGCATAAGGGACAATCTTTTCTGCCACACACACACAGCCTTGGCATCAAATTGCCACAGCTGAGTAGAAGCAGAATACGCAGAAACAAGTGATAGGCATTGGAGAAGTTCACTCAGTATCTATTGGCAACTTTGGGAGCTATACTTTAGCACTGAAAAACACTTGACATGTTGCTTTTCAGTTTGGTTGAGGGGCCTTGGCAAACCTTGGGAGACAGTTCTTTTCCTCTTCGCTTTTAGCTGCGAGGGGGGAGGATACAGTCTCCAATCCTGAGGAACAGAGCCATTTGACAGGAGACCTGGTAGATAAAAAGAATCTCTCCCATAATATTCTGCAGATGGAAATCTGATAGGTAAATGTATGTAAATAAATGTTAAGATTTAAATGTAATGTTAACTTTTAACAGGCCTGTGGGTGCGGGGGAAGAAACTTTGCCCTCAAATGGCAGTGAGAAAGCTGGCTGGATATGGCAGGTCTCTGAGCCAAAAGATTGCTCAATCCTGATGCGTATAAGGGAAAAATAGAAAGAAGTGGATTCTCCAATTTCCAAAAACAGAATGGCTCTGGAGGACAATGGCCAGGGACTGGAGGAAGGCAGCAGCTTAAAGTGACCAATAGGAGTTGACAAATCTCATCCTCTTACCTGCATCACCAATGACATCATCTGTGAGGCATCCTAAATTGGATTAGGTCCATGGCAAACATTGTGTCAGGAGGAGAGGGAGAATAATAATTGAAAGCTGAAATTGCAAAAGAGGACTTGAAGCTGATTCTGCTAAGGACTATGGATGAGAAGAGGCAAAGTCATCCAGACATGTCACATGAAAATATTTACTGGAGCATCTTTATGCAGTGATTAGGGGGAAACACAAGGATGAACACTTGTTTTGTTGCAATATTGCCATCTAGTGTCAGGCTATTAGAAATAAAAAAGGGCACATATTATTCATGTTCATTTCATTTGTATAGAACTGAAAGTACGGATTAAATGATTTTACAAGAGAAGAAATGTGTGTATGTGGAGGTGGAGGGAGAACAGAGTCCTTCCCTGTCTTATCTATCTGTACTGTAGCTCATAAGAAAAACTCTGTGCCTGGAAAATGATTCTACTGTAGGCACTCAAGGGTAAAAATGGCCAAAGGCCAATTATCTTTAAAAAAATGCCAGGGGAAACAGATTCAAGTCAGGCAAGGAGTGAGCCTGCGTGTTTCCTCAGGCTGATTATTCTATTTATTTTCTATCCCAACTTTCTACATAAAAAGCACCTAAAATGTATGGCAAATACAAGCATGAAAATAAAAAATAATTCAAATTCTTACTATTTGCAGCTTGGCAGGTATGGTTAAAGGAAGGTTTAAATTGCTTTCCTGGGGATGGATAAAGTAGAGGCATAATAATCTTAGTTGGGAATAGTGTATGAAAAGCTTGTCCTAGCCCTTTCATGCCAATCTTACTGCCTTTTCAATGCCACCCTGAAATAGACAGAATTGTCCCTCAAATAATTAGGCCCAAAAGAATAAATTTCCATTATTATTTACTGCATTATTATTCTTAACACAGAATACTATAAAGCTGTTTTAAGAATTGCATTATTATTCATTATATAGAATCTCATAAAATTATCAAAGTCAATACTTTTTCCTCAAAATCACAAGGCGTAAGTGTTCGTTGTCTTTGAACTTTGATTGCATTAAAGAGTATTTTGAAGCACTTTGAGTAGCTGAAATTGTCAACAATTGACAGCTACATAAATCATAAATATGTTCAATTCTTGAGAGAAAATATCTTGTGTAAAGATATTGGATCACAATAACCATGCCTGAACTACTGCCAGTACCTTTACTCTGAAATCTTGCAACTCCCATCTACCCACTCAATTGCACAAGCTTAGCTTTCTGGGCAAGTCTCCTTTCAGAAAAGGAGAAATCTGCAAGGACAACTCTTTCAAAACCATTTTCTAGAGCTCTTTTGTTTTTAGGTAACAAATAAAAGTGTTCTTATTTCTATGAAGGAATGAAGATGAACAATTCTAGTAAATTCTAAATAAGAACTGCTTTGGTCCTATTTTTGAGGTAGCTTATAGTTTTATTGGAAACTGATAATTAATTATCAGAAACAAATAATTATCATAATGAAAACAGACTCTTGGTATTCTCTCCTGCTTCAAGAGCAGTTGGACATTTAGCCTTCTCTTTGCAGACACATACAGTTCTCGATTTAGATGACTGGCATCTAAGTTCCTTCATATTTTAAACAATTTTGTTTGATACTTAAGATTAATGCACTATTGATTACTGATACTTTAGAGAAAGTAAATAAATCCTTCATAATCAGAAACTATAATTTGATTTATACAAATATGAATATACATTTTTCTACATTGTTTTAAATGATTCAAATATGAAATATTTGTTGTAAATTGCTTCAGTATTTGAGAGAGAGGCATAAGCTGCAGCATTTTGCATCTGTGCTGTCCACATATTTCAAGGAGAGTTTTGGATTTTTTAAAATTCCCGGGAGTCGTAATTATTGTGCTTGTATTTCTTGTGTACTCATGCTATATATAAATGCGAAGAAAGGCAAAATGAATGAAATCTTTGTATCATAGCTGACTTAAAATTCTAGCAACAGATCAAAACATTACTTTCAGTTAGTGGATTAGGCATACAATATATTGGTAATCACAATATTTAAATTTAGTAGAATATACTTTTATTTTATTTTTTTGAGAAGGAAAAATATCCTAACATAATTCAATACAATCAAAATGTTACATTTTAAACAAAAACATTACAAAAAACACTTTAGCAGAGACTTTAATATATTCAGAAAATCCAGCCCTATTTCACACTCAGAAAATTCATAATCTTAATTGCATCCTTTAAAAAAGAAACAAATAAAAATGGATATCATATATACTTTGATCACTGAAATGTTACTTCCTTTCCAGAACAGTTTAAATCAGAGGTAGGCAATCTATATTTTCTACATAATTAAACATTTCCATAATCAAAATCTCTATGTATAGTGTTATGATTTATGAGAATTATATTATCTGAATGATATCAGATTGCCTACCTGTGCTTTAAACTTTTTTACTTGCCATTCATTAAGCTTTTGCATATTTTGTTTAAAAAAATAGGATTAGAGTATTTGCAGAAATAACAAATATAGCAAGATATAATTTATCTCAGCTTTTTAATGGTAATAATCTTGTTGTGGTGCTTTTATTCAGAATTCAATGTTTACATACGCATGTAAAAATATAAATATATATATATATATATGTACAGAAATTGCTCTTCATTCACTACAAACTAGACATACGAAAGAGAAATGCAGATGTTGAAAGTATACAGCAACACAAGAACACACTTTTAATATTAAAATTATTCATTTTTATAGTTTGTCTAATTTCCCCCGAATGATACATGGGACTAAAAATATTCTATTAAAAAGTAGGAAGAATTTAAACTAAATGAATTAAAAAACCAACATCCTGTACCCACAATACATAATTTCATGTTATTAAAGATAACTGATTACTTGCAACATCGTAAAATTTTGAAGTTTCCTTAAAAATTTCTTACCTCCACTAAATTGTTTTTTTATTGTTCTTTCAAATCATGGAGTTTGCATGCAACTGTTTTCAGTACAAAATATTAATATAGGACAAACTGAGTTTTCAAATCTATATTATATTCTGCCCAAGTTTCCAAAATAGTCAATTAGGTGGTAAAGCATTTTGAAATACTATTCTGCCATGAAAAATCGGGCAACTTTTCCATTTATTAAAATGTGATTAGAGCAGGAATATAAGTGCACAAAATGCGAGGCATAAGTCCAATTTCTTACACTTAAATGTTAGCAATTTAATCCAATATATAATACATGGTAATTTGCTGCATATTGATGAAAGGTGCAAATTAAGACAAAATGCAGAGGTTCTTTGATTTTGAAATCACCTTATATGTTTGTCAATGAGATTTAATATGTGAGAAAACTGCCAGTTAACTTTTGCTCTCAAACGAGTTTGCTTTCAGTACTATATTACTATGAATAAATTCAGTAATCAAAAAAATAACTTGAAACTTAACTTTCATCACAATTCTTAACCCTAGAGGTTTAATTAAATGTTTTTAAATAAAGAGCATTACAATCCAAACCCAACATTTAATTTTGTTTTGATATTTAACAGGTAAAAAAATTACCTTAAGCCATGCTACATTAAAACTTATTACACAAGTTTGCAGAGATTGTAGTGGAAGCACCTACTACTCCATGAGGACTGAGATTTAATATTAAAGTGTATTTACATATTTGTAATACAAATGCAATATTCCAATAATGTTAATTACCCACTATATTTCTGACACTAATATAACATTCATTTTTGGCTATTTTGAAATCTACTAAGTGTTTTTTCAATTAAGATTTCAAAGCTCAAGTAAATGATCCCAGTTCAGCCAAAATAAAAGAAAAAAAAATAAAGCTATCTTTCTTCCAGCTTCATTTGTCTTATTTATCAATTTAGATAAGATTCATAATTAATAAAGCCCCATAGCAATAAAGATGTACCTAATGGACCAAACATGAAAGGAAATAGTGTCTTTTTTGTTATTGGATTCTAAATGCTCACAAGAAATATGATAAAAAAATTTAAACTTTCGCATCAAAAGCCATAAATGAATCCAAACTAATAAAATTAGGATTCCTAAGAATGGCTATAGCATGTTAATATACCTATGTTCTCATTTTTATCATTTGTTATCTGTTTCACCTATGACTACACACAAACATAATTTTTACGATGCATTTATATTGCAAAGGGAAGGAGGCAGAAATATGACGGATGTCCATGCCTCACAAAGTCATTTAGGCTATGAGCGCCTATCCCATTAAAATTATCTGAAATTTTATTTTCAGTAATCTCTTAACTGCATTTGACATTATGATGTTGGTATTTTTAGATACTACAGGTCTCAACATCTGCAGATAAAAACATTTCTTCAGCAACCATTTAAAATTATAATGGCACTGAATGAAAGGCACATGACCCATGCCTGAAGTTATATAACCGTTGAAGTGCCCCCATGGCCAAAAGATCAAAGTTTGGGTCTTTTGCAGTCCAGCCACACTTACGACTGCAGGGGCGCTGCAACTACCAGCAAGCACTTCTCTCTTCTCACTTTAGGCCCACTGCCGCCCTGTTTCGCTGCCTTGGCTGATCTTCACCACCATCTTCTTGTTCCTACTGCTCAGGAGGCTTGCCTGGCCTCACTGCTGGGCCATATGGGGCTAATTTTGTGCTGCAAAAAAGAAAGGGAAGCAGAAAGCACCTTTGTCTAGAGCTCAAAGCCAGCTCCAATCCTGCCCAGAGCTCTTTGAAATTGAGCTGTAAGACAAAAAGGTGTCGTTTGTTTTCTTTTTCTCAGTGCAAAGCAAACCCCAAGTGCTCCTAAATGGGGCTGGAGCTTGCTGGGAAAAAGTGATTTCACCTTTTTTTTTCTTTTTTCCCTGTGCAATACCATCTCCCAAATAGCTTCTAGTACAAGAATTCAGAAGCCTCTCTGCTCTGGGGTTGAAAACCCTGCCAGGATTTTGACACAGAGGATTTTCAGCTCCACTACAGAACATTTTGGAGGAGGGATTCCAAAAGATCAAGAGACTAGCGCTAACTTGGAAAACAGCATGAGGAAACCTCTGTGAGAAGGCTGCATCTCACATAAGGTGGGCACACCTGTCAGCAGCTGGAGGAAAAATGGCAAAGGTAAGTGGGGCACTTTGCATGCACTGGTGGGCTATATGGGCAATAAGGCTTCCCAAATCTCACAGCTTTGCCTGGGTTTGTGGGCCAGGTGAGTAGTGAGGTTTTCATGGATGGCTGCCACTCAGTGTCACTGCAGCACCCCCTAAACTCATGGTTTGCCTGGGCCTCTCAGGGTTTCCTCACTCCGAGGCAACCTGCATTCCTTACCAGGGAGTGATTAACAACTGCAACTGGGAACGCTAGCATCTCAGTCATTGAGCAAAGCTGTCATGCTTAATGACAGCTGCATTCAATGACCAAAATTCCAATTGTGGTTGCAAGTCAAGGGTTACGTGTATGGGGAATGCTAGAAGCTTCTGTGCCTACAAGTGCAGACCTCTGACTGTTGATAAATGTTTGATTGATAGTTGTAGATGCAGAGCTAAGAAGCAATTCTGTATCTTTCTTCTACTTTCTGCTTTAGGCAAACTGCTTATATAACTTGTCTTTAGAGTTACGACTAGAACAGGGAATAAAAAATTCATCATTAAGTGATACTCATTAAGAGATGTATCATGTGACTGCACCTGATTTTACAACCTTTGTTGCTGTGGTTGTTAAGCAAGACAACACGTGACTGTGACGTGACCTTTCCTGCTGGTTTCCCCAATGACTTTGTTTATCAGAAGTCAGCTGGGAGGGATCACATGACTTTGGGATGCCATGAATGTTGAAAATGTGACACAGTTGCCAAGGACCCTGGATTGCAATCATATGACTAAGGGAACAATTGTTAAGTGCAGGGACCAATCATAAGTCACTTTTTTCAATTGCAATTTTAAATGAATGGTCATGTCAAAGACTCCCTGTACTGTAATTAAAAACTGTAATGAATTTGGATGTAAATGCATTTCACTTGTGCATTGAAGAAAAGAACTGTTAAAATGCAATTTGATTTGATTAATTTGAAGCTAAAATTTGAGGATTGTATATCAAAAACAAGCAAACAAAATACCCAAAGCAAAAATATGAGTATTAAAGTGCAGCATCAGCTACTTTTGGTTATTCAAATAATATTTTTCTAAAAATTTTAAAATATATTTGCAAGCTTTCCTGCTCATTCTCTTCTACTTTCTACATCTAAATATTTGATTAGTCCAGACAGCAAAATACAATATAGCTCAAAAAGGACATGGAAAAATGCCAATAAATATATACTGTACTTTTAAAAAGCTACCAATTTCGCTGATTTTTTGCAATTATACAAAATGTCAACAAAGATAGCATAGATTAAATATCAAAGCTTCAAGAAGCTTCAGAATTCACAATATAAGATAAATGTCTCATCAACTATTTTTGAATGAATTATACCAAACTGAGAGACTATCAAAATTTTACACAAAATCTGTACAGAGATCACAGAAAACTGCAAAATCTCCTTTAAGACAAACCAAAGTAGAAGGTTCACACAAATATTCAATATTTTTTTTAAAAAAATACTATGCTATGCCTTCTCAAAAGAATTATTTAGGAATATTAGTTTATAATTTTTAAAAATGTTAAAATAGGTATATGGATAAAATTGAATTAAAAGGGATATGTTATTCTCCATTGTTATGAGATACCGTTTGATGGTATCAAATTATTATGTAGCTGGTTGTCATTGAAATGATATAGACAAAATGATAAAATATTGTTTTTGAATGGATACTGAATATAAAAAAGCAAAGGGAAACCAATGGCTAAACTGGCTAAATAAAATGACTAAAACTCCCAGTATCACTAAACCTCTTTTGTCAAGAAACTCAAATATTTGGTAGCTAGTATTTAGCAAAGAGTGCAATTTTTTTTTACCTGTAATGGCAATGTTTTATATAGATGAACCCTATGACATACATTGTTTTAAATATTTTTAAAATATTTTTCTTCTTACAGTCTTTCATTTGAAATCATAAGGAAAACTGAGGAAAAAAGATAATGCATGGCAGGCATGGTAAACTCTAAAAATGCACATTTCCTACCAAACAAGTAAAAACAACGCTAGTAGACTTTTCTCTCTATTTTGTGAATTCAAATTTATTTAAGAAATGTTTTGCAATTTTGTCTAGAATGCCATGAAAATTACTTATTCCTATATTAGTTCATGAATTTTTCACCCTAGTACTTAGAATAAATTTCATAACATGTGGCTGTTCAGTGGCAGGTGAATAAAACCTGAATACTCATATAAAACTCATTGTTGCCTACAAACTTTTCCTATTGTCTACCGTAGATCATGCCAGTTTGTAAAGGAACTGGTAACAAAAGAGTTTTCACATCTGCTATACTGCCTTCATTTTCCATTACTTATTTGGATATATAATACTAAGAATTATATCAAATTAAGAATATATTTCTCTGCCACAATGGAATTACCAAGAAAGAGTTACAAAAGATGGTGGGCCTATTTGTGCTTATAATCCATACCTTTTCTCTTAATTTACTTTCTCTTCATTTTCCTAAATTTGTTTTTGAATTGGGACAATGTCATTTCTAACAAAATTCAGAAATGTTACATAATTTCACATAATTTTGTAGTTAAATATAAAGTGATTATAAGACTTCCAAGCAACTAACAAGCAAGTCAAATTCTGCAATTTTCCTGCTGTATAGGATATTTTTATAGCATGGTATTCAAACATAGCATGTTACACTACTGAAGGCTTTTCTCTGCAGGCCATAAATAATTAATAGTATTTCTGCTACTGAAGATTTTTAGTGACATAAATATATACAATATCATTTGACATATTCCTACAACCTTTGCTAGATTGTATTATATTGTTCATTCATGAAATCTCCACAAACTATAGCCAAAGAATGTAATGAATATCTTACACATAGATTATTATAAGCTGCATTTGTATGATAGTAAGTAAAGTTATTAGAAATCTGGCACCAAATGCAAGTTATAAGAATTTGCAGCACAGTCTTTAGAAAAGCATGAGATAAGATTGATATTATGATTACTTGGTTCTAATTTATATAAATTTTCTCAGATTTTTACAGTCCACTTTCATAGAATTTGAAACAGCATCTTTATTTTCTTACTAATTAGAAACAATCAAACCTGCATTTTAGGAAAGACAAGTTCTAGCCTACCTTGGTTGTTCTGGAAAGCTAAGCAGGATCTTGTTAGGATCAGAACTGCAAATTCCCAAGGAATACAATGTCTAAGCTAGCCTGAGAAGCAGAAAGAACATTCTGTGTTGCTACCATGAAAACTGTGGATATGTCCATGAAATTGCCAGGAGGTGGGCTCAATCTGAATAAGCTTTTACTTTACCTTTTGAAATATACTGGAAACAGCAATGTTCATCTCATATGCTTTTTAAATAACTTAAACTGAGTGATCACCATTAATAAATCCAACTATGTATTATTTTGACATACCACAACTTAATGTAGATTACAACTCTAATTTCCACAGAGTTGTAATTCCCATATCATTCGACTTTTGCTATGTGGCTTATCAACTATTTCTACAACTTCACAGGCATGTGTCAGAATTACATTTCATTATTCTGTGTGATATTATTATAATTCTAAATTAAACTTTTATGAAGATCACAAATTCTTTAGGAAATATAAAGAAAGATGACAAGTAATTCAATTATTATTATTGTTATTATTATTTTCAGTTCAGAAATCCAAAAAACTACTTCTCCTTTGATGGGCTAGTACAAACTGATTCACTGAATAAAGAAAATTAGACACTGAGTTCTTATCTCTCTCCATCTCCATGTAAAATAGAGAAAACGTGGACGAAAATTATTGCATCTTGCATCTTTTAATCTGTCCTTTATTAATTATAATACTAGTTTTTTTAATTAAATAGCTATAAGCTAAAAGTATGTTTAGAAAAACAAGGACAAACAGCACTACATTTATTACAAAGAGCATACTGTGAAAATGCATCAACTCATCAGCACAATAATCTCACAAGAGTGTCATCAGATGTCAGGAAGGAAAAATGCTCACTTAGAAATCATGGGATGCTTGCACAAATCTATCTTATCTCTTCTATCCTATCCCAAGTAGCAATCCTGAAAACACTGCTCTGACCACCATGAAGTAGACCTGCATTCTTCAAGATGACTAGTGGAAGGGCACAAAAAATGACAGACAGCCCACTACCCATATCAACAGAGGGAACAGTAATACTGCCCCTGAAAAAACTGGAGATTGGTGGTAGTAGGGAAGAATTTCCACAACTTGAGATCCAACAGTGGAAATCTAGCTGTCTCCCCTCCCTCCCACCACCATGCAAAGAAATACTACAAATGGTTATTGCAAGGTTTCCTTTTGCTCCACAAAAGGAGTAATAATCAGCTCAGTTTCTCAAAGTCTACAGATTGACAGGACACAGGGGCAGGGCAGTTTCAGATCAGTGCGGCTCTCATGAGTGAAAGAAGACCTAATGTCAATGTTTATGAATGACAAAAACAGCTGCCAACATTTGATAATATGCAGTGCATTTAAGGTGCTTGTTTTTTTTCATTGATTGGATATTGAATTGGATATTGATATTGGATATATTCTGGTCTATTTCTTATATTTTCTGTTTCAACAGTATTATTACTTAGCAATGTTTAGAGGCAATACCAATACCCATTTTCTAGACTAAAACAGAATGTTTAATTTTTTTATTTAGTGAAGTGATTTTCAATTAAAACTTGTTCTTTCCTCCTAAGAGTTACCTTGCAAAGCTATGGCTTGCTCAGGCTATTTTCCTAATCACAAGCACCATATGTGGTTGAAAAGAAATAAACAATGTACTGCAAATAGCCTCAACAAGGAAAAGTGCAGTACAAAGGGAAGTGTAGAACTAGAGACCTTCGTCTTTTCATCATGCTCAGCCCTTAGGTAGTTCAAGGAGATACTTGCGGAGAAGCAGTCATCAGATGATTTTTTGTAGAATACCTCATATGTCTCACTGTTCACTTTGATGGCAGGTGGTTTCATATGTAATTTTTAGTTTCTTTGAGATTTTAAGAGTCTTTAAAGATGCATCATTCGGAATCGGATAAGTCACTTTAAACAAAGCAAAGCAAGAATATGACTATTTATAAGACAATACTTTGTTACATTGCACTTCCAGTAACGTCACCTACTATTTTATAGTAACTTTTCATTTATTGAAGGAATTTTAAACTAATAACGAAGTGCAATCAATTGCATCAAGAAAAATATAATAATAAAAAAGAACAATTTCTCATAATCGCATAAAATCAAATGTTCACTTCTATTGAGGAACAGTATTAAAATTTAAAATAATTGTTGATCCATATCTGACACGAGCTATTGGTATGAGAATTGTAGATTTTTCTATGAAACAGATTGAAAAATAATATGTACATCAGAAGATAATCATTGGCACATGTAGATTAGATTATTTTAAAATAAAGGTAATAACCCAAACATTATCTTTCATTATGTCTAAAAGCCAATTCAAACATTTAGCTTCCTTCTCTCCTTGATGCTGCATTATAAAGAAGAACTCTAAAAAAAGGGGTTGCTTTTTAATAAATACAATTATATCTATATTTGCTATACAGGTAGTCCTCAACTTACAACCACAATTGAGCCCAAAATTTATGTTGCTGAGAAATTTGTTAAGTGAGGTTTGCCCCATTTTATGACTTTTCTTGCCAGTTATTAAGTGAATCACTGCAGTTGTTAAATTAATAACATGGTTGTTAAGTGAATCTAGTTTTCATATTGACTCTGAAGATCGCAAAAAGGGATTACTATCAAACTACTTGCAAGAAGATGGAACTTTTTCTTATATTGAACAATAAGCCCTCTGTAAAGAATTGCTTTAAAAGATTTAAAATAATTTCTATACTCATGCTATTTTAACAGCTTAGTTTACAAATCATTATCTTTTTAAACTTTTAATTAAAGTAACAAAACTGAACTCTTTGAAAAATGAAGTAAGTATTTTGCTATATCATATGTATCTGGTATTCAAGAGCCTTGGAATCATATATCCATCAGTTATGTTACCTTAAAAAAACTAGCACAAATGAATAAGAGGTAATTATTGTGAGTTGAGATAAATATCCAGGTTTTCCAACTTCCAAAGGTACTTTGAATATCCAAAATAAAATCTCAATAGCATTGTACCTATAGAGCAGGGATCTTTCAAACTTAATAGCTTTAAGACTTGTGGACCTCAACTCCCAGAATTCCTCCTCCAGTCATGTTAGCTCAGGAATTCTGGGAGTAAATAGAGATTAAATAACTTGGGTCTGAAATATATACTTTCCTCAATATAGTATTAGAAATTGTGTTAATTATTTCAGATTGCTTTATACTTCTTTTGTTAATGAATAAGGGAACAATATTCATGCATCATTTATTCCACATTATACAATATGTTATAAAGCAAAATAAAATAACTGTTGCATTAAGTATTTTCTTTCCAATACCAGAATCGGTTTAGCAAACCCAGACAAGCTTGATTCATCAAATTCACCTGTTTTATTACAAATGTCAAGCCCTGTAAATGTGTTGCTGTTTAAAAATATTAAAAGTGACATATTACAAAATGACATACTCCAACACAAAAATAAAATCTGATCAAGTTGTGTTAGCAGATGCATAGATTTGGTTAAATTACAACAAAAGTGTCTTATTATTTCTATAAATCTTTATAGAAAACTAAATAATTCACAGGACTAAATACAGTAAGGGAAAGGGTTTGCTTACAAGGATCCGTATCTGCTCTCATATTTAGAAACAATAGTCTTGCATTTTCCCACTTCCTTCCGTAGTTCCGCAACTTCGGTCCTCAAGGCTGTGTTCTCCTTCTCCAGAAAAGCAGCTCGGATTGTGATCTGATTCTCTTTTAGGCGCCGAGCATCCCGAGATCGCTTGGCTGCCACATTGTTTTTCTTTCGCCTTGTCCAATATTTTTCATCCTATGTGGAAATAATCAGGTTGACAGCTTAGGATTTAACAGATATTTCATTGATTTGTGATTTATTATTTTGTTTTTCTTATGACCAAATATGACTGGACTTTTTGCAAGCTACTACCCACAGTTGTTGTTATCCATGCAAGAGTAACCTTCAGATTAGGCTACCACAATGAAGTGCAGAAGGCTACATACAAGTGAAGATTACTCAGAAATATGCTCCAGAATATTATTATGTAACTGATATGGAAAAATGGGAATAGGAACTGACTAAAAATACTATGGTTGACCATAAGTCAGGCAAAAATACCACACCATTTTTTAAATTAAAATGAAAATTTTAATCTTCTGATTACCTTTCAACTCATGGCAACTTTTGTTCATCTACATGAGAAGACACTAATTCTAGTATGGCATCACAATGCTCTCAAAATTAATTTATAAATCAACTGAATTGAATTGATAAAAATCAGACTGTGCCTTTGTTTGATTTTAATCCCACCTTTATTACTTTATAAGTAACTCAAGGCAGTGAACATATCCAATGTGCCTTCCCTCCTTCTGTTTTTCTCACAACAACCCAGTGAGGTGGATTGGACTGAGGAAGATGATAATGAAAATTTCCTTATATTAATTAAACTAAATCTTTTGATACAAAAATGAATTAAAATCAATGCAGTCAACCTAGTTAATGTAATTATTTATTTACTTACCTACCCAAGTCTATTTTGACTCTTAGCACCTACATGAATGAGTTCCAGCAGTTTCCTTCGCAACAATTTTTGCAAGTTTCCAGTTGTCTTTTTCCTTGGGCTGAGACAGAGTGACCCAGAGTCACCTAGTTCCACTTATGTCTAAGACAGGATCAGTCTCCCAGTTTCTAACCCAGTACTTTTAATTACTACATCAAGCTGATTCTCCACTGAGTATTACCTCTGAATAAGTTTGGGTTTTAGTGAATAAACTTGTAGAGAAGATGAAGAAAAATAATGTGGGTTTCTTGCTTGGAAATTCATAGAATCCATCTTGTTCCTTTTGCTTTTCTTCTTTCTTCTCTGTTCTAAGCAAAACTTACCAGTTTATTGAATGAATCAATATGAAAGCCAACCTCTTTGAGGGAAGTGACTATTTCTTTCCCAAATTAAGGACAATATTCAATTTGTATGTCTAAGCTTTACCAGTAGCTAGATATTAATCAGAAATTAAATTCACCTTCCTAAAGGTCCTTGATGGAATTAAAAGGCAAGAGCTAGTTTGATGTTGTGGTTATAGTGCTGGCTTGGAAATCAGGAGATGTAAGTTCTATTCCCACCTTAGGAATGAGATGGGTGACTTTGGGCCAGTCACTCTTCCTCAGTCCAATCCACCTCATTGGCTTGTGAGAAAAACAGAAGGAGGAAGGCACATTGGATATGTTCACTGCCTTGAGTTACTTATAAAGTAATAAAGGTAGGATTAAAATCAAATAAAGGCACAATCTGATTTTTATCAATTCAATTCAGTTGATTTATAAATTGATTTTGAGAGCATGGTGATGCCATACATGGTCCAGAATATTATGATGTAACTGATATGGAAAAATGGGAATAGGAACTGACTAAAAATACTATGGTTGACCATAACTAGTCAGGCAAAAATACCACACCAATTTTTAAATTAAAATGAAAATTTTAATCTTCTGATTACCTTTCAACTCATGGCAACTTTTGTTCATCTACATGAGAAGACACTAATTCTAGTATGGCATCACAATGCTCTCAAAATCAATTTATAAATCAACTGAATTGAATTGATAAAAATCAGATTGTGATGCTATATTAAAGGCTTTTATCACTGGGTTTCAGACTGAATAGTGAAGGAGAGGAAAATATTTTACCAGTTTCCTTCTTTCCTACTTATGATACATTGAATAAAGGGCCCTTTTAATATTTCTGTTTAATCGTAGTTATCTTCTTCATGGTGCTCACTATTTCATTTGTCTTCCTTTTTCCAGAGTCCTCTCCAGGTGATGAGGAAAGATTGACTCCTAGCCCTGTTGATCCAGATTGTGTTGACTCTGGGTCACTCTATCTTAGTTCAAGGAAAAAGAGTTGACCTTTGAACGTTTTTAACAACGTTTCCTTTGACGACCTTGAGTAAGTACATCCACGATTCAGTCAAAATAGATGCGTAGGTAAGTAAATAAATAATTACATTAACTAGGTTGACTGCATTGATTTTAATTCATTTTTGTATCAAAAGGTTTAGCTTAATTAATATAAGGAAGTTTTCATTATAATCTTCCCTATATACACTATACATCTTGTGCTTCAGGTTGTATACAAGATTGGTAAACCTTTTGTAGTTGTGGAAATTATTATTCTTTTTTATTTTTCCAGACCCATCTCCCCCACCCCCCCTTATTTTCTTGAAGCTAAACTGCAGCAGAAAATCCTGGATAGAAAAGCAAAGAATTCTTCAGAAGGATAGATCAAGGGACAAAAGGAGGTTCAGCTTGACTAGTTGCAGTTTATAATAATTATCTTTTACTAGGGAAGTCTTAGAAAACGTTTTATATTATTCTCCTTCTGGATTTCAACAATCTGAAACAAATGAAACAAAGTATGCTTGATTAAATCCTAGCAATGTTATTAAATTACATTCTGGGGACAAGAAGATGGTAAATTGCCATTTCTCGAGAAATTCACACTAAATCCATCAGAATTTTACAACAAATAATCTACTGATTAAAAAGATTCAATTGTGGGAAACTCCAGTAGCATACTTGAAAATGTACTTTGCGGCCAACAAACATGATTTCAAATACTTCTGAAATACAATCATTCATCTATGCAATAACAGAATAAACACAATTACCTTTTGATCTTCTGGGACAAAGACTTTCTTGGCTTTTTTAATCATAGGCTGTGGTTTCAAGTCCTCTTCAGCAAACTTGTGCTTTCTAGGATTAAAGAGCTCTCCACCAGGCACACTGGACAGCATTAAATCAGCAGGGTCAGGGTTGAAATTCACATCAATCTCAACACAGTCTGGATCAACAGGGCTAGGAGTCAATCTTTCCTCATCACCTGGAGAGGACTCTGGAAAAAGGAAGACAAATGTAATAGTGAGCACCATGAAGAAGATAACTACGATTAAACAGAAATATTAAAAGGGCCCTTTATTCAATGTATCATAAGTAGCAAAGAAGGAAACTGGTAAAATATTTTCCTCTCCTTCACTATTCAGTCTGAAACCCAGTGATAAAAGCCTTTAATATAGCAGCATATAAGGCAACATATATTAACACTAATCAAACAAGACAGATTTGACAATCGTTCTTCATTCTACATTCTTCACTTATTTGAATTAAAACAACATATTGCCAGCAAAAAGTAGCATATATAGTGCTACCACTTGTTTACATAATATTAATAGAATCAATAATGGGAACCAGTGAAATATTAGTTGTTCTTCCTTGTAACTTGCTGTGAATTTATTTGTTGTTAGATTGTGTATTACTGACCTTCCCATTTCTAAATTCAGGTTTAATTTTGCATGACAAGCAAATTGCTCATTCTAACCATTTAATTATTTTTCTGATTTCTGCATTGCAATTAAACTAATAACCCAGTTAGGCAATGTGGGCAACCTTTTTTTTGTACAGCATTCTTTATAACCCTTTAACATACCTAAATTTTTGGTAGTTTCTGATAGATTGAAAACCACTGTGGAAGATGATGCAGATGGAGTGGTAGCAACAGTGGCAGATTCTTTTCCTTCCAGTTCAGCCACAGGCAGGAGGGGATTCTGATTTAGATCTAGATGAGCAGGACTGGAAGGGATTCCATTTTCCAACAGGAATTCATCAAGATCCATATACTCCAGATGAAAAGACTCCCCATCATAAGGAATAGTTTTATCCCAAATGGGAGGCATGAGAGAGGCAGAGACTGCCATTGTACTTGCAGCTGCTGCTTCATCTTCTTCAAGTTTTTCCTTCTTCTCTTTATCTAGAAGAAAACAGAATATTAGTCTAATGCAGAACTATATTTAACCATTTCATTTTATATGATGATCCAAGAACTGGAACCATTTGCTGTATAAATCCTACAGATGAGAGCACCTAGCTGACCATGGCTGATCCCCCAAAAGCTAGTAGACTCTGTACTGGTGCCAAAACAACTTACATGGAGATTAGCCAATTTGAACTTGCTGAAGAAATCTGATCAGTCACCTTTGAGTATATGAATCAACAGAAAATAAAGTTGAAAAAAAATTCTATATTAAATAGCTCATTTAATATATATCCCTTTCACATGCAAATAATATAATAATGTACGAAATATGTGATAAAATGTTCATTTCTAACATGATTAAAATTCTACATTTTTATGTTTCTACGTATTTTCAACGTTTAGTTATGGTTTCCAGTCAATAGGGAGACTGTTCAACTAATTGTGTTCTTAGTTAAGTAGATCTAGGACTGTCTCAATAAAAAAAGGCATATTTTAATTTAACAGAATATTTTTTCTGCATTATTAGCACCAGAATTTAGTTATTAATATGGTATAATAGCAAGAGCAAGAGCACTTAGACTTATATGCCACTTTATAGTGCTTTATAGCCCTCTCTAACAGGTTTAAAGAGTCAGCATATTGCCCCCAACAATTTGGGTCCTCATTTTACCCACCTCAAAAGGATGGAAGGCTGAGCCAACCTTGAGACTGATGAGCTTGGAAAAATGTAAAATGCAAAATAAACTACAAATGTTAAGATATAAACTCAAAAGAATATGAATTTCAAAAATGTAATCTTATTTCAAACACATATACCAAAACAGAAATGAGCAATAAGAAAAAGCATTATATTTCCAATATCAAGTCCACAATGCTGCTGTTTCTTTAGAAGAGGGTGTGAGAGCTACTTTCATACAAATGAATATTTAAAACAAAGATTTGGTTATTCAAGCTGAGGAACAAAGTGTTGACAACTAAATCACCTACCAACGTTTGCTGCTGAGTTTAGCTATTATTTACTACTGTCTTCTCTTGGTTAAAAAAAAAAAGACTAATTCAAAGCATTTAAAAAGAAAATACATAACGTTAGCATGCAAAAGTCAGCAAAGCATTCCCCTGACAGATAAGGGAAAGAGATATATGACACTACACATCCAGAATCAAAGAGAAAGAAATCCCCTCCCAGACCAAACGTGTGTGTGTGTGTCCAGCATCACTTGGGGCCGACCGTCCTATTCGCTGTTATCACAAGAAAGCCCCGCTCCGTTAAGAGGAGATTACCTCCAAGAAAACAATTAACGGACTCGCCGCCTGACGCGCTGAGAGCTTCAAAAACAGCTCCGGGTAAACGGCAATAAGCGACGGGGGTTGCAGGTGCCGGGCGATGAAGCGCTCCGCGGCAACAACCACGAGCAACCCCAGCGCCCGCCAGGCCACACGGCAAAATGGATGCGACGTGCCCGTCCGAACTGAGGCACTAGCCGCCGCCGCCGCAATTCCCTCCCCACCGCCTCCCTCCCGTCCATCGCGCATTTCCTTCTGCGGAGGCAGAGTCCTACCCGAGACGCTCCCGCCACCCTCACCCAGGGGTGCGTCCCGCGGAGGATTTTCCATCAGTTTCTTCAGCACCAAAGGAAAAGCGCCCGTCGGGCCCCGTTCTTGCCGCACGGCTCCCGCGGTCCCCGCCGCCGCTACCTCCTCAGGCGCGGCACGGCTGGACATGCTATTGATGCGTGGGGGGCCGACCGGCGGACCTCGAGCCCCCCTCCGGAGGCCCAGAGGGAAGAAGGAGGCGAGATGCGACGCCAGCGGAACAGACGCCGCGGAAAAGAAAAAAATAATAATTAAATCTACCGTTGCCCCCTCGAAGCAATCGAGAGCGCATGCGCCACTTCCCTTGGCGCGCCTCCGTCGGCCCTGGAGACATTTATTATTCATGACCGCCTTTAAGTTGCTCGTGCGGTGATTGGCTGGGCCTGGAGACAGACGGAACTGGCTTGGTACCGCAGCCACTCCGCGACAAGCTTGAACGGAGGCCTGGCACGTGCCGCGGAGCGAGGAGCGTTCCGCGAGAATGTGGGCGCCGCTCCTTTCCCTCCGCTGGCGTCAGGAGCTCCACCGAGACTCCCATCGTTTAAAACGCGGCGAGCGCCTCCAGCGCTAAACCTCAAATGACCCCAGAGGGTGCGCCAACCATCGGAGAAACAGCGGCAAGGCGGAGCTGTTGATCTTCAAGGAACTCTGAGGCGGGGCGAAGTGGGAAAAGGAGCAGAAATACCTCAGCGATTGTCAGGACGCTCCGTAGGCCTCCGCTTCAAAAGCAAAGGTGAAGGAGAGAGGAAGGCGCCAGTTGAGCAGGCTATTCCAACCTGTGGCCCGCCAGTTGGGTTCTAATATATTTCTTCATCTGGGGTGGTCAAAAGCTGTGACCGGCTGGCAATTAATTAAAATTAAGAGATGTTAACCTAATCCTGCTCAACTTTTTCTGTGATAATATCACATTACTAACTAGAGCATACAAAACATTTGCGAGACCAATACTTGAATACAGCTCATCAGTCTGGAACCCACATTATGTATCTGATGTTAATACACTTGAGAAAGTCCAGAAATATTTCACAAGAAGAGTTCTCCACTCCTTTACTCGTTGTAGAATACCTTATGCCACCAGACCGAGACTTGAAATTCTAGATCTAGAAAACCTAAACTACGCCGCCTTCGGTCCAAACTAAGTATAGTACACTGCTCAAAAAAATAAAGGGAACACTTAAACAACACAATGTAACTCCAAGTCAATCACACTTCTGTGAAATCAAACTGTCCACTTTGGTAGCAATACTGATTGACAATCGATTTCACATGCTGCTGTGCAATGGAATAGACAACAGGTGGAAAGCAGAGGCAGTTAGACAAGACATTCCCCAATAAAGGAGGGGTTCTGCAGGAAGTGACCAGATCACAGTTCCTATGCTTTCTGGCTGATGGTTTGGTCACTTTTGACATGCTGGCGGTGCTTTCACTCTAGCGGGTAGTAATGAGATGGAGTCTCTTCAACCCACACAAGTGGCTCAGGTAGTGCAGCCTCATCCAGAGATGGCACATTCAATGCGAGCTGTGCAAAGGCAAGGTTTGCATGTGCTGTCTGGTCAGCGTAGTGTCCAGAGCATGGAGGCACTAACGCAAGAGACAGCCCGTATATCAGGAGACAGAGGAGCAGCCATGTGTGAGAGCGGCAACAACCCAGCATCGGGGGATCGCACCAACCCCCTCCCCCCCGTCTAACGCCTTTAATGCGAAGGAAGGGACAGGAGGGAGCCCTGCCCAAGAGCCCTGCAAAATGATCTCTCAGCAGGGCCACAAATGTGCCATGGGTGGCTGCTCAAACAGTTTCAGAAACAGACT
Organism: Laticauda laticaudata; assembly: GCA_004320025.1. Lineage (NCBI taxonomy): Eukaryota > Metazoa > Chordata > Lepidosauria > Squamata > Elapidae > Laticauda > Laticauda laticaudata. Next base: position 62,025 of record BHFT01057216.1, read on the forward strand.
CCATGAGAAGTGGTATGAATGGCCCGATGTCCACACTGCGTGGGGGTTGTTTGCTCAAGCCCCAACACCGTGGGCAGGACGGAATGTTTGGGCATTTGCCGCAAGAACACCAAGATTGGCAAATTCGCCACTAGGCCCTGTGCTCTTCACAGATGAAAGCAGATTTCACACTGAGCAACAGTGTGACACGATATGAACAGGGTGCTGGAGACGCGCCTGGAGAACATTTTGATGCCTGCAACATCTCCAGCTATGGACCGGTTTGCGAAGTGGCTCAGTAATGGTATGGGGAGCCGATGTTCTTCTAGGGAGGACTCGCAACACTTAGGGCAAACCTCTCCATTTGTTCGCCAGAGGTAGCACTGCAACTGCTCGATTCTGGTACCGAGTAGAGTTGCTCTGGTAGGGACGCGGAGTTCTTATAATCGATGACCGCCGTCTGTAGAACGAGCCATTATTAGGCTGACCGGTGCTGGTGGTTTGGCCCTGCGGGTTCCTCTCAGATATACAAACCTATGAAAGCGTGTAGGAGCTAATAGATCCCAATGTGGGCTGGAGTCAGTGTGTCAGCAGTTCTGCAAGACAAAAGGCATTTGATGCTATGCGAACTAAGGACCGCCCGTTAAACCTCGCAGACACTGAAATCCAATTGAGCACAGGGGACATCATGTCTCACTTCCATCATCCAAGGACAACGGTTGCAACCAAGCACTGTCCAGGAGTTGGGGCTGCTTTTAGTGCAGAGCTGTGGGAGGAGATCGTCTCAGGGGATACATCCGCCACCACTACATCAGGGAAGCATGCCCGGGTGTTGTAGGGGAGAGTTCATGACATGGTACTTGGAGGCCACACACACTAACTAAGGCTACATTTTGACTTGTTTGAAGGTAGACATACATCAAGAGTTGGAATCAGCCTGATAGTGTTTGTTCGCACGGAGAAATCATTTTGAGTGTAACTCCAAATCCAGACCTCCATGGGTTGCTAAATTTGAATTCCATTGATAATTTTTGTGTGATTTTGTAAGCACATTCAACGAAGTAATGAACAAAGTCTTTAATAAGACTATTTCATTCATTCAGATCTAGGATGTCTTATTTTTGTGTTTATTTTTTTTAGCAGTGTATATAAAATCATACATTGCAATGTCCTACCTGTCAATGAATACTTTAGCTTCAACCATTATAACACAAAAGCAAATAATAGATACAAACTCCAGGTTAATCGCACCAAACTTGCTTGCAAGAAATACGACTTCAGCAACAGAGTGGTCAAAGTCTGGAATACTCTACCTGATTTTGTGGTTTCTTCCCCAAACCCCAAAAAGTTTAACCTTCGACTGTCTACTATTGACCCACCCAGATAGGTCTGTAGGGGGCATGCCTAAGTGCACCAACGTGTCTACCATCCCTATCCTATTGTTTCTTTTTATTTTTCTTATATGTATCCATTTCATGTATTCATAACTCTTTATACTTATACCTGTTATCTTATAATCACTTGACAAAATAAAATAAATTTAAAAAAATGAAGCTGATCTGTGAATATTACAGTACATAGAATCCCTGCTTATATTCCTACCAGCTTAGGTTAACAAGAAAAACCCCAGGGTGGTTTGTGTTGTGTGTAATCAAAAAATTGTATTCAGCCATGTTTTTTTCTTGTTAATGACACACACACACACATGTTTTAGCAGAATTGTCTTCCTAAACTTGTACACGGTGCCATTTTTTTCTTTCCAATCCTTTTGAAGCTTGTTTATTGGTCTCAGCAGATGGCAGTGTGCGACCAGCCTTGTCAAAATTCAAAGGGTCAGTCAGGTTCACGTTTGGATGGGCTTCTGGGGACCCCAGGGCTGTAGAACATTCCAGAAGAAAGCAATTGCAGTCCTCTTCTGTATTGCTGTTAAAATCCTTCTCCATCCTTAATAGATGTGTCAATAAAGACAACACCAAATGAATTTGGCATACAGGAGACCATGCCGTGTGTTTTTCTTTCTATGTCAGAGCCAGCCTTATTATTAGGCAGGATGAGGTGGCTAGGTCAGGCAAGTGGTCTGCCCATAGGCCCAGTGAAGATGCTATGCCTTTGAACACAGCAAAAGAATGCTCTGTTGGCCATCCAACTGACTTAGTAAATGGGCTAGGAAGGAAAACATAGTCTTATCCTTCAAACAGCAAAATGTTTTGAGCAGCTATACACTCTTGGGATGGAACCTTCGAAAAATAGTGAAAATAATGAAATACAAAAGAAAGGGGTCTGCATATGCACTCACACCAGTTACCCTTTCACTGATGGTTCTTGTCTTTCTTACTGCCCATTTTGAATATAATTTCCTTGGGAACGGAAAGCGATCAATTTCCCTAGATTAATAAATGTTGCAGAAACAATAATTCATTGACATGTGATTGTTTAAAATGCCCTTTTAAATAAATATTAAACATTACAGGTCACATTCAAGTAACTGAGCTATAGGATCAAATCTGGCTAGTCCTTGAAAAACAAGTCACCAGGAAATTATCATATGATAAACTGGAACTTGAAAAAAACATCCCAAAAGAAGATAATTACATACTCTTTCTACATTATTGCCAAGAAAACTATGTGTGGTCACTAGGAATTAAATTCAGTTTAAGGGAATTTTTAAAATTAAACATTACAAGTGAGCAGGACATTCCATTATTTTAGCACATGGGTTATTTTGATTGGCATTAGTATTCATATTCCCTTACCCTACTTTTTTCAACGGGTATTAATAAAGCTTTTAAAGAAACTGAGAGGCAAGGATTAGTTTTCTAGAACACTAGTCAAGTCAGCACAAAATAATCTATACTAATTCATTTTGATTTAAATTCTTTTTGATGTAAGCTACAGGCTTGCCTTGACTGCACTGATTGGAATCTTTTCTAAGATACCTCTGCAGACTTGGATGAACTCACAGATACTGTAAAATCATATGTCAGTTTTTGTGAAGACCTATGTGTGCCAACCAGAAATCTGCAAATATATACTAACAACAAGCCTTGGTTTACTGCTAAACTTAAGCAGCTATGTGGTGCCAAAGAAGAAGCCTATAGAATGCTTTCTATAGCAGGGGTCTCCAACCTTGGCAACTTTTAAGACTTGTGGACTTCAACTCCCAGAATTCTGTGAGTTGAAGTCCACAAGTCTTAAAGTTGCCCTCTCCTATAGGCTATATAAGCTATATTCTATAGGAAGGCGATAGAATGCTGTACAATCAGGCTAGAAACCAGAGGTGGAATTCAGCAGGTCCTGACCAGTTCTGGAGAACCGCTAGCGGAAATTTTGAGTAGTTCGGAGAACTGGCAAATACCACCTCTGACTGGAGATTTTACAGTATCCTTTCCCTGCCACGCCCAGCAAGCCACACCCGTAGAACCGGTAGTAAAAAATTTTGAATCCCACCACTGCTAGAAATGTATTAACAAGGGAGATCAGAGCAGCAAAAAGAAGCTACTCTGAAAAGCGAAGGAATCAGTTCTCAAAAAACGAAACAGCAAACATGGAAAACTCTTAAAAATATCACTGGTTACAGCAAACTTCCTTCCCATGCTGAAGGAAATCAACAACTGACAGATGACCGGAATGTGTTTTACTGAAGGTTTGAGAGGAAACTACTGCCATCTATTCCAGAATTCCCATCTCAGACACACCAACAACAGTCAAGCCTTCTATAAACTGACCTATCTCCTTCTACTTATGACTATAACCTTGTTGCTTATATTTTTACAATTATATTGTTTTATTTAGTTTCCTAGTATGATTTTGATTGCTTATTTAATATCCTCTGACTTTCATTGTGTTATATCTTATGATTCTTGATGAATTTATTTTTTATGTACACTGAGAGCTTATGAACCAAAGACAAATTCCTTGTGTGTCCAATCACACTTGGCCAATAAAGAATTCTATTTTTTTTATAATTAATTCCAACTTCAACTGTTTCCATATTTTTGAAAAAATCATCTGCATATTGCATGTTCAGTCCCACTTAAAACTCTTTCTTGTCAGATAATAATAGTAACACTACCTCCAACTATACTTTATTAAACTTATCTAGAGCCTATGTAAACAAAAGTTCACATAGAGCCTATGTGAACTTTCTCTGAGCAAGAAATTTGGATCTCAGAATAATAATAATTAGTCATAAGATTTCTATATTCTTAATATATCCTCAGCACAAAAATGACATGATAATCAAGATACGTGCCTTCTTGAGATTTTGGCTGAAACTATTATTATTACCATACAGATGACACCCAATTTTTATTTATGTATTTATTTTTGTCAAATGCTTACAAGATAATAGGTATAAGTAAAAACATAGTTATGAATACATGGAAAATAAGAAAAATAAACAAAAATAAGAAAAATAAACAAAAATAAAACAAACAATAGGACAGGGATGGTAGGCACGTTGGTGCACAGATGCATGCCCCCTACAGATCTCTTAGGAAGGGGTGAGGTCAATAGTAGACAGTCTAAGGTTTTTGGGGTTTGGGGAAGAAACCACAGAGTCAGGTAGAGTATTCCAGACATTGAACGACTCTGCTGCTGAAGTCGTATTCTTTGCAATCAAGTTTTCGCGTGCGATTAACCTGAGAGTTGTGTAATCTATTATTCTGCTTTTTGTGTTGTAATTGGTTGAAGCTAAAGTATTCATTTGACAGTAGAACTTGCAATGTATACTTTAGTATACTCATACTTAGATCAGGCAACCAAAGGCGGATGTAGTTTGTAGGTTTTCTAGGTTCTAGAATTTGTGAGTCTGGTGGCATAAGGTAATTCTGCAGACGAGTAGAGGAATGTAGGAACTCTTCTTGTGAAATATTCTGGATTTCCTCAACTGTGTAATATCAGATACGTAATGTGGGCTTCCAGACTGAGTGAGCTGTATTCGAATATTGGTCGAGCAAATGTTTTGGATGTTCTAGTTAATTAGTTGTAATCATTACCAGAGAAAAGCTACGTAAGATTAATTAACAACTCTTAACTCCTTTTGGCTATGTAGTTACAGTGGGCTCTAGCATTAGATCATTAGAGATGAGTACTCCAAGGTCCTTGGCAGAGTTTGGATCCTCAACAAGGTCTAGACTATTCAGCTGTATTTTATTTTCTGATTTTTTTTTGCCAATATGTCGGACAGAGCATTTATTTGTTGAGATTTGAAGTTGCCATTTGCTTGACCATTCTGACACATAGTCAAGGTCTTTTGAAGGGTGTGTAGTATTGTCTGTGGTGTTGAATAGCTTTACATCATCAGCGAGAGATGCAGTTGCTCTTGATATGATCACAGAGGTCATTTATGTAGAGGTATGAAGAGAGTTGGTCCAAGAACACTGCCTTGGGGACCCACCTGTTACAGGTACAGAATTTGATAGACACTCCCAATTTGACCGTTTGTTGTTTGTTTGACAGGAATCTTCTATCAATTTTGTAGGTGTCCAGAGATACGTAAGATTTAATTTTAGGAGTAGTTTGTCGTGTACCACTGAATCAAAGGCTTTTACAGAAGTCTATGTAGATTGCATCTGTTGCTTTCCCTGATCGAGTTGTGTAATCCATAATATTTTTGCAGTGTAAGAGTTGGCGATTACATGATAGTTTTTTCCTAAAATAAATTGTTTATTAGAGAGTAGGTTGTTTGTTTCTAAGTGGAGTATGATGGATTGTTTAATAATTGAATTCTATGACTTTAGAGGTATGCAGCATAAAGAGATGGTCTATAATTTTCAGCTAGGCTGGGGTCTCCCTTTTGAAGAGGGGATGGACCCGGGGCTTGTCTCATAGTTTGGCAAGGGAGCTGGTCCTGGAAAGATTTTTTCACATAGAGTGTGATGCGTTGAGAGTTCAGCTTATGGCAGTGGATAGGCTTTTTTAAGAAGTAGGGCACATATTCCATCCAGGCAATAGACAAGAGATAGTTTAGATTGCATTGTACTTTTTTCAAATGTCTTTTTGTAAATTGTAATGTATCGATATTGTAGTTGTCTGTGGTTTGACTAGGAAATCTGGCATGACCATTGCTGTTTACAAATACTGAGCCAAAGAATGTGTTAAAGAGGTTGGCTTTAATAGTGTCGTCGTTGCAGTCTTTAGCATTAGGTCCTTTCAGGGGTGGGATGGATCTTGAGTTTTTTAGTTTGTTGTTTACAAAATTGTAGAAAGCACGGGTAGAATTGGTGCGTAGAAGGATTTTTTCTTGTTTAATGTGATAATTGGTGCATTCAATTTTTATTTTAATCACATTTTATTTTAATCACATTCAAATAAATCTGACTGATATAAGTGATATCTGGAAGCAAAGAGGATTGTATGAAATCTACAAACTGAAGATTGCTTTGGAAGAGATGGAATTTTTTAAAGGATGCATCTTCAGGTCTGGAAAAAGATGTTCAGCCTCTGTACACCGTGTAAAATATCAGATTATGAATAAAAAATACAGTAACAAGATTATGAGCTGGAACTTCTGCACAGTTACAAGGATGGGGAGCATCTAGCTTCATAATCATATATATGAAAAGAATTTTGAAATTCAAACACAATTCAGCTCTTGGTCTTAACAAACAAACATACAAACAAAGCCTAGAAGTTATAGGCCCGGCATATTTATAGCCTATATCTTCCAATTACTTTAACCAGACTATTTATTGTGAGGGATTGAAATGAGGAGTGCTTGGTGCTCTTTCAGACTGGTTTTCTTGCAGACATTTCATTACATTGATGCTACCTAATTTGGGTAATGAAACGTTTGCATGAACACAACCAGGATCGACCCACCAAGGGCTCCTCATTGCAACCATGAACTACAAAAATTCTCCTCTAATGGGACCATGTGTTGTGCTTGAGAGAATGACTTGGTTAATCTCAGTTTGAAAGATGAAGGGTGCAGGACCAGAGAAGCAATTTTCTCCATTACTGCCCTGATCTATTGGATTAAAATGCCTATCCCCTCCCCAAGATATCTAGTTGGCTTCAGTCTCTACCTGAGTCATCTTTTGGAAAGCTGTCAAAACCTAGCTGTTCTGACAAGTCTTTGGAGATCAATATCTGTTCTTTGCCTGCCATCTGTTTGGCAGTACTATATGCTATCTTAAATTTACATTGTTTTAATGAATGTTACATTTTGGCTCTACGGTTTTATTACTGAAATCAGGTTTTAAGATATTTTCAATTATGGTAGAATACATACAAATAAAGGAAGGCAGAGATGATAGATGATAGATAGATAGATAGACAGATAGACAGATAGACAGATAGACAGATAGACAGATAGATAGATAGATAGATAGATAGATAGATANATGGGATTCAACCAGTGTTACCACTGGTTCAGTGATTATGTTTTGCGTGTGCATGCATGCTTTGCACACGCACGCGCATGATGTACGCTGTGCGCACATGTAAAAAAACCTGAGGCTGTCCCACCCAGATAGCTGAAAAACGCTGTGAACAGGTGTGCAGCATTTGAAAAGCCACTTTTTTCCTGCTTTTTCAACCTCAGCTGTGCTGCGCAAAGCAGCTGAGGTTGAAAAAGCAGGAAATAAAGGACAGGTAAGAGCCCAGGTGCGGCCGGACAAATAGCAGCAAACACAGAACCAGTTTAGTGTCTGCTGCTCTTCAGAGCTATTGGTTCTTTAGAGCTAGGCAGAACCGGTAGCATCCCACCCCTGGGTCCAGGGTCACAGTATGAGGAAGTAGGGTGTTTCTTGCCTTTATTTTTAAATGAAATATGTAAATAGTTATAGAATAGAATACTTTATTGGCCAAGTGTGATTGGACACAAAAGGAATTTGTCTTGGTGTAAATACTCTCAGTATACATAAAGAAAAGGTACATACGTTAAGAATCAAGAATCATAACGTACAACACTAAATAATAATCATAGGGTACAATCAACAATCAAATCATACAAGGAAATAGTCAATATAAATCGTACGGATGCAAGCAACAAAGTTACAGTCCTACAATCACAAGTGGGAGCGGATGGTTAATAAAGAGTGATGAGAAGATTAACAGCAATAGTAGTATACACTTTGTAAATAGTTGAACAGTGTTGAGGGAATTATTTGTTTAGCGGAGTGATGGCTTTCGGGAAAAAACTGTTTTTGTGTCTAGTTATTCTGATTTGCAGTGCTCTATAGCGTCATTTTGAGGGAAGGAGTTGAAACAATTTATGTCCAGGATGTGAGGTTTCTGTAAATATTTTCACAGCCCCCTTTTTGACTCATGCAGTATACAGGTCGTAAATTGAAGGCAGGTGGATAGTAATTTTTTTTTCTGCTTATATAAATAAACTGCTGCCTCTCAGCTATCTAAAAATTTATACCCATCAATCGGTGCATATATTTCAGTAAATCAGATTTTAAAATAATTTAAAATAAAATTATAGGATCCCATTGGGGAGAGGAGGTATGATAGCCCTCTTCAGTTACCTGAAGAGGTAAAACCTGGAGGAGGATGACCTGTACTCTACTGACTCAGACTACATAGTGGAGGACATGTAATACTGGTCTTAAATTACAGGGTCCAACTGAATTTGAAGACAAGTTCTAATGCAAGGGTCTTCAAACTTGGCAAGTTTAAGATTTCTGGACTTCAACTCCCAGAATTCCTGAGCTAACATGACTGAAGGAGGAATTCTGGGAGTTGAAGTTCACAAGCCTTAAAGCTGTCAAGTTTGAAGACCCCTGTTCTAATGTAAGAGAAGCTGGTGGTTGAGTTAGTTAACTAGGGTAGTGGTGGTCTCCTTATAATTGGACGTATTGAAGTCAGGGGAATAGATTGGGGAATGCCTTAATAGATTTCTGCACTTATCAGGGGTAGATTTAGTAACATAAATAACCTTTGCCGAGTCTGATTTTAAGAACTGTTCATTTAAAACAGTTGCATTAATTGTGCTTGGAAATTAAATATGATTCAATTTAGCTCTGTTCACATAAACTTGTCAAAACGTTACGGTAAACCTTAGATATCATTTCATGAGTACCAGTCTTTGAGAACAAGCCAGGGAATGCCCAGAAATAAGGTTTTCTACTTTGGCACCCAGTTGTAGAATATTAGAGTGAGCCTGACACAGAATTAAATTAAAATTGAAAGCTAAATTCCAAACTCTAAATAATACTGTACAAGCTCATTCATTCAATCATCAGTTTCATCTCAAATGATCCATCTGTTAAAATACTGAAGTTTGCTGATGATATAACAGTGATTGGTCTCATTTGAGACAACAATGAATCTGCATATAGACAGGAGGTTATACAACTTGCCTTGTGGTGTAACTGAACAATCTGGAACTGAACACACTCAAAACCAAAGAAATGGTGGTAGACTTTACAAGAAACACCCCGGCCCATACTAACCACCTGCTCTTACAATATTAGACAACACAGTATCAACAGATAGAGACCATTAACAAAATTTCTAGTTCTACTATATCACATGACCAAAAATGGACACCTAAACATCAAAACCATCAATCAAAAAAGCACAACAAAGCAATGTTCTTTCTGTGGCAACTCAGACAAGCTCAAACTGCCCCAAGGAAGCTCGCCTGATCCAGTTTCTACAGAGGAAGTATTGAGTCTCTATCTGCAACCTCGTATAACTGGTTTGGTTTGGGGTTGCCACCCAAGCAGGAAAAGACAACAGACTTCAGCACGCACACATTAACAGGACTATCTCACCTCGCCCTTCAATTGGAGGACCTGTATACTGCATGAGTTCCAAAAAGAGGGCTGTGAAATATTTTACAAGACCCCTCACAATCCTGGACATAAAACTGTTTTCAACTCCTTCCTCAAAACGAACGCTATAGAGCAACTGCACAACCTCAGAACAACCAGACAAAAACAAGTTTTTTTTCCCGAAAGCCATCACCGCTAAAACAAATAATTCCTTAACTACTTGTTCTAAACTATTAAAAAAGTTTGCACTACTATTCTATTAATCTTCTTAACTCCATATCACCCATCCCTCCACTTGTGATTGTAAGGACCTGTACGTTTGTTGCTTAATATCCGTACGATTTATATTGATGTTTCCTAATATGATTTGATTGTTGATTGTATCCTAAATTACTATCAATAAGTGGTTGCTAGCGTTTATGAATTCTTAATTGTTAACGAATGTACCCTTTTTTCCTTTATGTTATAACTGAGAGTTTTGCCACCAAGACAAATCCTTTTGTGTCCAATCACAAACTTGGCCAATAAACTATTTCTATTTTAAATTCTATTTCTATCTATTCCATTCTAATTCATGAGTCAACATAAATTTTTCTTTCCCCTTTTGTAATCCATCTCCTTTAAATCCTTTCTGGCTTCTAATCTCAGGTTTTCTGATTTCCCTTCTCTCATATGTTTCTGTCACTCCCAATTTTTTTCTCAATCTCCTACAGCTTTCTAGACATTCAACTCTCATTTTTACTTTTTGCCAATGTTCGCCATCTCTTTCTCTTTCCTTATTTTGGTTTTGGTAATGCCAAGAAACATAGTTCATTTTTGAATGCAAAGCAACACGGTCG